>PVKA01010621.1:0-13952 GCA_004027165.1 Ctenomys sociabilis
CAGGGCATTTGTACTGAGCTATGTCCCCTGCCCTTTTTATTCTATTTTTTTTTTATCTTGATAAAGAATCTCAGTGAGATGCTAAATTGCCCAAGCTGGACTCCAACTTGTGATCCTCCTGCCTCAGACTCCCAGAGTGCTGCGATTACAGGAATGTGCCACATGCCCAGCTTGTGCTTATTAGGAACACTGTTGCCTTATATTTGCCTCCTGGTGTATAATGTCAGAATGTGTCTTGTGTATGTCTCTAGAATTGGGATGGTTGGTTTTATATATTCTAGATACAAATCCTTTTCCTATTACAAGTGTGGAAAACTGTGTGTCTTCTGATTTATCTTAGTCATTTTCTGGTTACTAAAAGTCAATACTCTACACCCCCAAATTAAAGGGAAAGACATTTATTTGGCTTGTGAGTTTTAGAGGATCAGCCCTCAGTTGGCTGGCCCTAGGCAGGAAGGGTGTGGTGGAAGGACTGGGCAGGGCCAAAACTGCTCCTGTCATGGTAGCCAGCAAGCAGAGTGCAGGGAGGCGCCAGGGAGGCAGAAGCACTCTCCAGGGACCCTCCTCTTCTGATCTGCTCCTCTTCTCAACTGCATTCAACTGTGGCACCCTCAGTGGATCCTCTGATGAGTAGAGCACCGTGTGATCAATTGGCTTTCTAACGCCCAGCCTCTGAACATGGGAGGCTTTGTGGGAACATTCTAGTTCTAAGCCATAAGCAATTAAAATGAGGCTATAGCCTTTATATACTTGTATATTTCGATCCTCCTTCTTTCCTCACCTCTCCTAATTCCCCTCTCTTTCCCTTCCTCCATCTCTCCCTGCTTTATGAGGTGGGGATTAAACTCTGCACCTTCCACATTCTAGGCAAGAGCTCTACCAGTGAGCCGTATTCCCGGTCTTTCTCATTTTAAATAGCTTGGTTGAGCAATGCTTCACATACCACGTGACTCACCTATGTAAAGTATACAGTTCATTGAAATGATTTTTAGGGTATTTATGAGCTGTGCAAACATCGTCCAAATGAACTTTGGCCATTTTCACCACCACCTGTCTGACAGCGGTTAGGCCTCTGTCCCTCTCCCTCAGCCCTTGGCAAGGTTGGTTGACAGCCTGTGTGCAGCTTCACTTATTCTGCATATTTCGTGTGATGGAATCTTATCTAGCTTTTTGCTCTGGCGTGTTCTGAAGTTTCCCTCAGGCTGTTGCATTTACCAATGTCTCATTCTTCCATTGCTAACTAATATTCCACTGCATGGATGCATCACGATATGAGTAGCTCCTTGCACGTCCAACAGCCGGTTGATGTGTAGGCGGTTTCTGCTCTTTCAGCTATTGTGGGTAACACTGCTGTGAGCAGTCCGATGGACTGGTGTCTATAGCATACTGAGGTTCACGTCTAGCAGAGGAATTGTTAAGTCATACGGCAGCGCTGTGTTTCACTCGGAGACACTGCTGGTGTTTTCCACAGCAGCCCCAGCGCTTCCCATTCCCACAGCAGTGGCTGAAGGTCCTAATTTCACCACATCTCTATCAGCGCTTGTAATTATCTGTCCTTTGCGCTGTGCCCAGCCCAGTGGGCGGGAGGTGGCAGCCCCATGAGGTTTGAGTTTACATTTTCTTAATGACTGACGGGGTGGAGCAGCTTTTCATGTGTTTATGGGTCATTTGTATACTCTTTTTGGAGAAATGTCTTTTGGGTCCTTTACCCATTTTTGATTGGTTATTTGTCTCTTATTGTTATCTATTCTAGATTCAAGTCCCTTATCAGATATGTAGGTTATAGGTACTTTCTGCCATTCACTGGCCTGTCTTTTCACAAGCCAGAGGGTGTCATTTGTAGCAAACAGTTTTGTTTTGTTTTTTTTTTAGTCCACTCTAACAATCTATTTTTAAATTAGTGTACTTAGGCCAATCACATTTAAAGGGATTGTTGGTTCCCTAGATTATTTTCTTCCATGCTTAAACCTACTGTTATTCATTCCATGTGTTCTTTTTCACCCCTCCCATCTTTTTCTGCCTTCTCTGGTTTTAACTGAAACTTTTAGATAATTCCATTTTAAACTTTTAATAGTTTCCTTAAAGTATACATTTGAAATCTCCCCTCAGAAAGCCCCGTGCCACTTCACCTGCACATAGAGTTACCTGATAACCAGGACTTCCAGTTCCCCTCTCCCCCATCCCTTCAGACAGCAGTTACTTCATGGATGGTGGTTCCTCTGTTCTGTTTAAAGATCCTGCCTATCCCAGAGTCAGAAAGGTTCCTTCTGGTATCAGTGTGGGTTCCGGAAGGCAGCAGATGACACCTCACTGCTCTTGTTGAAATGGTCCTCATCTGTGGGTCCAGAGCCGTGTTCCCTGGTATCTGATGTCTGGAGCTGCCCCTTCAGGAGGGGCCCGCGTGGCTGTGGACACACTGCAGATGAGCCTGTTTCCACACCAGAGCCTGACTGGGGTGCAAGAAACCTGAGAGTCTATGGGGAGGGTATGAGGAAAAGCGCCTTGGGGAGCCGTTCCTTAAAAAGACCCCATCTACCTGACAGGGATTTGGGGCCTCTGGCTCCAGGAGCTGCCGAGATAACCTGATGCCCACTGCAGCTCTGTCCAGTAGACGTCTCTGTCAGCACAGCATGTTGGAAGCTGTCCGTGCTTCACACCTGTGGGCCTCTCCCTGGGTCCTGAGCCAGGCACTGTGAGGAGCACAGCAGCTCCTGGTTCAGGGCGTCAGTCAGGTAGGGGTAGCTACTGGAGCTGTGCTATGCCACTGGGCTCTGCTGCTCAGGAGCCCGTGGAGAGTGGCAGCCCAGGGTCCTTAGGAACTGATACCCTTTGGTCACCTGCAGGTTAGGTAGTTCTTCAGGAGGCCGCCACCCCTTGCCAGGTGTCCTGCCAACCCCCTGCTGAGGGAGTGTGCAGGCTCAGGAGTCATGTCCAGACTCGTGCCCCTGCGAACTGGCCTTGGGAGAGTAGGAGACATCATCAATCCCTCCGATACGCCTGCTTCGCTGACTCCCGCTGGACCAGCAGCAACAGCAGCTTTGACCTTGTTAGAAAGGCAGGTTCTTGAGCCGCACCGGGAGCCTACTTGCTCAGAACTCTGGGAGTGGGGGCAGCCCGCTGATTTCTCTACAAAGCCGCCCCAGAGCAGTGCAGCCTATCAAGTGCTCAGCTGTTGGTTTTTGTTCATTCTAGACTTTGGTTAGGACTCTGGAAGGCTAAGGCAGGAGGTCTGCAAGCTCAAGTGCAGCCTGAGTACCTTAGTGACTTAGCAAGACCCCATCTCAAAAAGAAGAAGAAAATAAGAAAAGGTGTGGGGTGACATCCCCCCCATGCATTATGAATAACCTGGAGATGAGGGAAGCACCCCATCCACACCTTTGCAGTTCTGGCCTATTCATGCTGTACTTTGCCTCCCTGGATGCCTGGCTGTGGAAGCCACTCCCACACCCTGTGAGACTAGGGCCCTACACACTGGCGGTCACCTCCCGTGAGCACCTGTGCCCCTCCTCTCCAGAGAATTGCGTTATGGGCTTAGGCAGCTTATAGGCTCAAGCGCTGGGGAGGGGTGGTATTGCAGGCAAAGGGCACTTACTGTGAGGCAGAGGTCCCGGCGCAGCTGAGGGCCGGCTTTTTGCAGAGGATGGACTTTCTGATCCATGGATGGCGGGGGTGGAGGTGTCAGTGCTTGGGGTGAGGGGTCAGAGCTCACCATTACAGCCATGTCTGACTCATGTCTGCTGGGTCCCTTCTTCCCACCTTCCCGGCTGACCTAGAAGTGCCGGGCATTCAATGGCTCTTTGATCTTGGCACCTTAAAAATCACACCCTCAGCTCCCTGGGACCTTCTGGTTCTCCACGCATGTTCTTTTTTTTTTTTTTTTTTTTTTTGTCTTTTTGAGACAGGGTCTCGCTATGCAGTTCAGGCTGGCTTTAAGCTCACTTTGTAGCTCAGGCTGGTCTCGAACTCACAACAATCCTCCTGCCTCAGCCTCCCGAGTGCTGGGATTACAAGCATGTGCCACCACGCCCGGCTAAAGAATTGATTCTTTTTTTTTTTTTTTTTTTGGTGGAACTGGGGATCAAACTCAGGCCCTTGGGCTTGCCAGGGAAGCCCTTATTCCATTGAGCCATCTCCTTAGCCCAAAGAATTGATTCTTTTTTTTTTTTTTTCACGCATGTTCTTTTGCACATGTGTGTGGGGTGGGGATTGAAGCTGTGGTCTTAGACATGTATGCTCTTAATTGAATATTTATGCCTTTTAATTTCTCTTCTTCTGTATGTACTTTAAAGAGCCTGTGCCAGGGGCTGGCGAGGTAGCTTGGCAGACTATGGTACCTGCTTAGGCAAGCATAGGCAAGCACAGGGACTGTGGTACAGTCCCCAGCACCATATGCTGTGGCAGCCTCACCATGGGCGGGGCTAAGCCAGCCACAAACAAAAAAGAAGTAAATAAAGAGCATGCAGAGATGCTTCCTGACCTCCCAATCTTTGCACTATTACGGCTGCCACACCCTGCTCTCCCATGCCTCCCCCTGCCCCTGTCCTTCCTTCACCTATGTCACTGAGTGCTGGGGATTCGCATAGAATCCTCAATGCTGTGGAACCCCCCCCCCCCACTCACAGACACACAAACACACACAAAGTCAGCAAAGTGAATATCCTACAGCCCCTGGAGCATAAGAACCTGTTGCGAAGACCTATTTCAAGAGTAGCTTCAGCAGAAATTACCGTGTATTAGGCAGGATCTCAGTGGGAAAGGTGACGCCCACTGGAGAAGTTAATGGACCTTTGCCAGAGGTGAAGCCGTAGCTCTGAGGAACCACCAGGGACCACTGATGAAATGTTTTTACCCCTTCATCCCAAAGGATGAGGAAGGACATGCCCGTGGAGCCTGGGAGGGAAGACTGTGCTGACAGCACGTTGGGAAGAGCCGGGTCTTCTGGAGAGGGAGAGCCAGGTGACCAAAGCAGCCCTGCAGGGGAGGGCAGGGAAGAAGAGCGGGCAGCAGAACGCCCTGCCTGGCTCTGGCCTCTGTGCAGGACTCGCCATGGCCCAGCCCAGCGCTCATCCAAAGGGCAGCGGAGGCTGGTGGAGGAGGTCCTTATGGCTAGGGAACAGCCAGATGGGGACGTAGGAGGCACTTTAGGGGGACAGCCAAATACATCTGATCTGTCCTGTGTGTCTTCCAAAAGTGTCACTTTTCACCTTTTTACTTCTCAAACCTAAGTGCCAAATTTTGTTTTGTGTTTGGTGTGAAATTGGAACTTAATTTTATATTTCCTAAAAAAAAAAAAGAAAAGATATACCATGTCCAGGTATAAAGTCTGTATAATGAATATTACTGTTTATGTATATCTAAAATATGCTAAGAAAATATAAGGTGAAAAGTATTTTTCCTTATCATCCATTGATTAGTCCCTTGTTTTCTCTTTTTTTTTTTTTTTGTATTTTAGAACAGGGTCTACAGGGTCTCACTCATAGGTCGGACTCATAGTGATCATACTGTTTACAGCCTCCTAGGGGCTGGGATTATGGGGGCCACCACACCCAGTCTCAGTTCAGGCCCCGCCTCAGCATGCCCCGGGGGCGGGGCCAGCATGGTGGCCCAGGGATCAAACTCCCGGCTCCTGTGCCTGCCTAAGCAGGCGCTGTAGTCCACTGAGCTGTCTGGCTGGCCCTTCCTTGTTTTCTATTGATGTTGTCACAAAACTAGTTCTGTGCATGTGTGGATCTCTCTGCTCTGTTCAGTATCATAGCCTTGTATTAAAGATCTAGCAGGGCAAATTGTATTCTTTTTCAGGAATATTTAAACTTACATATTTTTTCCTCCTTTTTTTTATTTTAGGGAAGGGTGTACCGAGTGTTTGGGGTCTCACTACTAGATTGGACTCGTAGTGATCCGCCTGTTTACACCGCCTATTAACACCCTCCCAAGAGCTGGGGTTACATTACAAGCGCACACCACCAGCCAGTCTCAATTGCCCTCTCAGCGTGACCTGGGGGCAGTGCCAGCAGGCAGGCCCCATGCCTGGGGTTCAAACCCCTGGCCCGTGCACCTGCTTGCAGGCACTTTAATCCGCTGAGCTATTTGGCCAGCCCTTAAACTTCCAACTTGGCCTTGAGTTAGTTTGCAGAGTTCCACAACACCAAAGCCTGAAATGTTACTTTTTCTGTATTTTGACTGAAATGTTACTTAATACATAAATCGATTTGATGTTTTATGTGACTTCATCATACAGTGTCCTTCCCATCCAAGAATGTGGTATATCTTTTTATTTAAGTGCCCTTTAATTATTAAAGTTTTATATAAGACACACATCTTTTAGTAAATGTGTAAGTCCTGTAAATTTTCTAGTAGTTGTTTCTAATATACACAAAGGTAGTTGAATTTTTAAATATCGGTCCCATATCCAGACTCATTGGTGTAAACTTCCTCGTTTTTTCCTAATAATTTATATATGGTTTTCCAGTGGAAACCCTAGGAAACCATAGATTGTGTATGTGTGTCATATTGTTTGGGAGTGATTTGCATTTTCTTTCTTTTGTGGTACCGGGGATTGAACTCAAGCCCCTGTAAGTGCTTGCCAGGCAAGTACTTATTCTACTGAGCTGTCTCCCCAGCCCTACATTTTGTTTCCTTTCTGGTTGATTGTTAAGCTATTTACGACCAACTGAGCTGGTGAGGACCTTTAGGTGACAATGAGAACATTGTCAAAGGCATTGATTATAGGCCTTCTTGCTCTTGGTTTTAAATGGTATACTTCTAATATTTCCCAGTGAAAACTGATATTTTCTGTTTGTATTTGTTAATGTCTAACAAGTTAAGGTTTCCTTTTTCTGACTTGCTTAAAGTTTTAAAAAGTCATGGATTTTGAATTTTAAAAAACACTTTTCCTGCAGCTCCTTTAATCTTTTAGCAGAGTGAATTACATGTTATGGTTTTCTAGCGTTAAAATACATTTTCATTTCTGAAATAAACCTATCTTGATCATGGCAGATTATGTTTTTTACTTATCATGAATTTGGTTTTCTAGTATTCTTATTAGGAGCTTGGCTTCTGCGTGCATGGCTGTAGTGGACCCGTAATGTTCTCTTCTTGTACTACCCTTGTCTGATTTTAATACTAGTCTGGTCTCATAAAATTTTACTTTTTTTTCTCATCCTCTGGAAGAGTTTGTATAAGACTGGGATGATCTATGCCTTGAAATTTTAGTCGAGCTCACCTGTAAAACTGTCTAGGCTCGTTTCATGAGAGAGATACAGATATATAACTACTGCTTCATTTGCTTTAGTGGAAATTCTGACTGAGCCTGTAGGTATTTCTTTTATGTTTTTATAAATCATAATTTGCTGGGCATTTGTGCATGTTGTCTAAGTTTTTAGATTTATTAGCTTCACATCATCCTTATTATCTTTTAAATCTCTGCTTTAACTGTAGTCATATCTCTTCATTTAGATTTTTTTATACTCTGTTCTTTTTCTATAGCAGCGCTGCTATGGATTTGTCTCTTCTTAGATTTTTTAAAGAATTGCTTTCCGCTGTTAAAATTTTCTCTGCTGTAAATTATTTTCTGTTTTTCAAAGTTTTCCTCCCAACTTTTTTTTTTTTTTTTGCAGAACCAAGGATTGAATTCAGTCAGGCCCTTGCACTTTCCAGGGAAGCGCTTATTCCACTGAGCCATCTCCCTGGCCCCTTCCTTCCAACTTTAACCCAGGGGGTTGTACTTGCTAGACAAATACTCTGTCTTGGAGTTACATTCCCAACCTTCTACAAAAACTTTTTAGTTGGACACTTGCTCTCATGAATTTTGTAATGTTTCTCTTTCTAATATAAACACTGAAGATTATGCATTGACCTTTCTTGGATTATGTTCACGAATGTTCGTGAGTTGTCCTAAGTAGTGTTTTCATTATAATTCCATTCTCAGTATTTTAAAAGCTTTATTAGTATGCTTT
This sequence comes from Ctenomys sociabilis, assembly GCA_004027165.1. NCBI lineage: Eukaryota > Metazoa > Chordata > Mammalia > Rodentia > Ctenomyidae > Ctenomys > Ctenomys sociabilis. The sequence goes on from PVKA01010621.1 coordinate 7,956, forward strand.
CTATGACCCATGAGTTATATAAATATGTGTGTGCTCATTTCCAAATGTGTGGGATTTTTTAATCTTTTCGTTGCATTATGATCAGAGGTTTTGCTATCTTGGAAATCAGTTCTTTGACCTTAGGGGATTGCGTTAAGGCCTGGTCTGGACCAGGCTTTGAAAACATTCTGTGTCTCTGAGGAGGAATGTAGATGTGTTCACTATGTTGGATGCTGAGTCCAGCCTGCCAGAGCAAGCCTCTCGTAGAGTGGCTCTCAGACCTTCTGCATCCCCAGGGACTTTGGTCTACGTGATCCTCAGTCATTGGGGAAGAGCCCTGTGCCTTGTGACTGCTGGCACTGAGAAGAGGAGGTGTTGGGCTGGCCAAGCTAAGGGGAGGAGGAGGGTTTGGCCCCGCGAGGGAGAGTCAGAGCCTGGAGAACACAGTCCTATGGAGGGACGGCTGAAGTACGGCTCCCAAGGATGCATGGTGACAGGGTGGCCGAGTGGTAAAGATGTCCTTAGCTATGTGGGGGCTGGTAAGGTAGGGGTGGCAGGAGGGGGAGGGCAGAGCAGCTAGGGTTCTGAGCAGAACACGGAGACATGGCTGCTCACAGGAACCAGGCTAGGTGGGAGGTCCAGGTCCGGTGCACAGGGATCAAGGACCAGGAGTGCTCTAGGTCAGGGTGAGTTGCGGTGACTCGGCTTTGCTGCGGGGGTCTGGCTGGGTTTATATTCATGGTCGCTGGATTGCATCAGGGAGGGAATCACACATCAGCAGCACTGTCCACCCAGGTATATGCTGGTGGCAGAAAGGTGACAGAGGAGACAGGTGAGACCTATGACAGTGGTAGGCAGTATGGGGAGGGGTGAGAATGATGGTGATGGACCAGGAGGACTGAGGACGGGAGCCTCAGGGTGAGCCGGAGTTACTGTGACTTCCGTGTTGGCCTGGACGTCTCCTTCCTTCTGCGTTTCCATAGAATTTGTGGCATAAGTGAGGGCATTTCCAAGAGTGAAAGCAAGAGCTGTAAACACACAGGCCGGGTCAACACGATTGAGAAATCCAGACACATTTATGTGGTGGGGATCAGGCAAGTGAAGGCCTTCAGCTAAGCCCAGAGTGCCAAAGAAGTGCCCAAAGCTAGAGAAATATTTTATTTGTTTGAGTCTTTTTAGGAAAGATATTCCCAAGAGTCCAGTGGGAGCCAGCTGGGGGAGAGAGGTGCCCCGGGGGGACCCAGTGTGAGGAGTGAGTCAGGAGCGGTTGGTGCCTGGCTCTGGGAAGTGGGGTGGGAAGGCCGGGCTGTCCAGCTGGGAGGCCGCAGGGAGGAGGGCTGGAGGAAGCAGGAGGCTGAGGGGCTGGCTCGTCTGAGGGCCCCTAGAGTGCTGCTGGGACTGACTGGCCACTCCAGCTCTGAGGCCTCTGGGTACCTGGGGTTAGGGTAGCCTGTCAGCCACAGTATGTTGTCATTCCCTCTTCTGGTCTTCTCTCCATAAAGCTTTCCTCCTTGGCTGAGAGAAGCCATGTGCACAGCTTTCTAGAGCATGGGCTGTGCAGACCCACATTGTAAACCTGCAGGCACGTGGAGGATCTACAGGGAAGATGAGGTGGAGATGTCAGGTAATCTGATGAAACGGAAGGCAATTTTGTTTTTTTCCAAGTGTGGAAGCCAATAGAGCTTGACCAAAAGGTGGTAAATTTAGCCTGGATTCAGGGAAAGGAAGAGGTAGCGGTGTGGTGTGGCAAGTAATTAGGGCCAACGCTGAACACTCTGTGACTACTTGATGGGACAGAAATAAAACAGAGTGAGTCTCTGAAAGGAGCCAGTCTGTCGAGAATCCTGGGCCCTTTGCTGCCATCAGACATGCTGGGGTTTGGTTGCTACAAGGGGAGACTGGAGTGTACCTGCTGCGCAAGGCAGGAAGGGACCTGGTCCATGGTGGGTGAGTGGACACAGCGCCATGCTTGCTCACGGCTGCCCCAGTACCCTCTTGGGATGTTGGGCCACATGGCCACACAACTACACTGCAACATAGGGCTTTGTAAGGCCTACTCTGTACCTTCCAGATAGCTTTCTTGGGGCACTTAACATGTCAGCTTCCCACAGCAGGGACTCAGATCCACCCGGGTGCCAAGATGGTACATAGCCCTGGAGTTGGGCTTCACAACAGATGTCCCTATTGCCACAGTGGCTCAGTGGGGTCGTTTCTAACATGAGCATTTTGTGGACTCATGCGTCCTCACTGTGTGATGTCTGATGCCTGCACACATGCAGGAGGCGACTGCCCAAGAGCGGGTGCCTGGGCCAGTGAGTTGCAAGTCACTGCCAGCCCCGCTGGTGCTTACCCATCGAGGGAGTGTGTTATGGGCAGCAGACATGCCAGCTGTCACTGGGGCAGGCAGTAAGCATGCGTCAGATACAATTGCACAGAGCCAGATGAGCAGCTCTCTCACTCAAAAGTGAATTTGTCTTTACAGACTTGTGAACATAAGAGATGACATGTGACATGAATTTGCTCTGCAGAATCAGAAGTGTAGGGCTTAAAAAATGCTGTGGCCTGAAATCAGACATATACTGCAGAATTATTTCAGAAGAGGCTGTAAAAATAAATGGCTAAGGAAGAAGTTTATTTCAGGGAGCTGGAAAATCCAAACACAAAGAATGTCACGTGCCTGGAAGATGCCTGTGTGGCTCTGTCACTCCAGCACCTCTGTCCTCAGCGTGTACTGTCGTCCATGTGCAGAGCTGGCCTGCACCTTGTTCTCCTTCACATTCTTCGGCTTTGTCCAGGCTGGATTATTTTCACTACAGGGACCACTGAAGAGGTACAGTTGTCCCTCAGTATCAGTGGGGTTCCAAGACCTTCCCAGAATACCAAAATCTGTGGATGCTCAAGCCACTTCTATGAAATGATGCAAAATTTGCATAGAATGTACACGCATCCTTCTGTGTACTTTAAATCCTCTCTGGATGACTTAGAATATCTAATTCAATTAAGTGTTAGGTAAGTAGTTGTTACCCTGTTGTTCAGGGAATAATGACAAGAAAAAAAATACCTGTATGTATTCAACGTAGACACAGTCATCATAGGCTTAATTACATAAAGTGCGTCAGCTGCAGTGTAGCCCATTTTTCCTCTATATTTTCATTCCACACAGTTGATTCAATCCACAAGTGCAGAACCCACAGATCCAGAGAGCTGGCTACACACTTTTTAAAAAGTTGAAATGAATGGCCAAGTGGGAATTGTTATCTAACTTTGCAGCCAACTTGATTGCTATCCATTTCTCCCTGGACAGTGAGATAGACTCTCATCTCTTTAGTTTAAGGAATAATAGGAATGCGGCTACCTCAAGAAAGCCTGCTGTGGGCCAGGGCCCTGCAGAGCATTTCAGAAGCCTTGTGCCTCAGGTGTCCTCGAAGCAGTCTTGGGTGGAGGCTAGCAGTGCTCCGTGGAGTGGAATGGGAAACAAAGGCTAGAGAAATTAAGGAACTTATTCTGTGAAGCAAAGCTGGGGTTTAGGCATGAGCACCATGGCGCCAGGGTCAGAGACAGTAGTGTCCTCCGTGGTGTACAAGGGATTGACCGGGTGGGTCCTTTGCCCCTCTCTGTCATTGTCACCTCCTCTGTCCCACCTCTCCCTTCCTGACCCCCATCCTTCCTTGAAGGACTAGCAGCATGTTCCCTATACTCGGTCCGGTTCCTATTCGTATCTTAAGATACGCTGGGCAGACTACAGAGCCTGGCAGAGCCCGCTGCACCTAGGTGGACGGGGTGGCTGCTTCTGTGTCTCCTTCCTCTCATTCCACCGAGCTCCTTCCTATGAGCCGCTCCCCTGCAGGCAGGTCCCAGGCCTGGCCAGGTCTCCGGTGTCTAGATTATTGCCTTGCTCAAACAGCTCCACAAATACTCCTTGAGGGAATGAGAGAGGGAACAGGTAGGTGCCAGCAGAGACGGATGGGGACTTAAAGAGATGAAGACATGGATCCAACGAGAAGAAGGAGGAACCATCAGTCCTGTCAGCCATTGGGATCGGCTTTGCTATCACCAAGGAAACTGCAGAGCATTGTGGGTGGATCTGGTGGGGCCCTGAGGTTGTACAAGGTTAATGTGTGCATTGTTTCCGTGAATCATAAGTGGAGCAGAGGGCAGAGAGAACACGATGATCTCCCATTTTTTCCTTTCAGAGAACTATCTCTAGAAATTAGTGCAGCTGAAGTTTTGCTTTGCCTGTGCAGGTTCTGCCTACGTCATTTATGGGCGGATGTTCTCTAAACCATTAATGTTAGCATGAATCAGATAGAGAGAAGGGCTGAGGGTGCTCCTTCCTTCAGTAGCAGCTAAGGCCAGTTGGGGACAGAGGTGGTGGGGACCCTGTCTTCTGCCTCCGTAGCACATCGTGGAGGAGTCCCAGGTGCCATTTGGAAAGAGCTAAAATAGCACAACATGCTATTTTTGGTGGACAAGCCAAGATATGTTTTGCAAACAAAGGGAGAAAATCCCTCTAGTTGTCTTTTGGAGAAATCACACCAGCCTTATCAGTAGCGTCCTTATTTATTACTGGCATGGGGCTGAGTCACAGAGGCAGAACGGCAGTGTCGGTTTCTGTCTGTTGTTAACCGACGTGGTGGAGGTTGGCTATCGATGCGGTGAAGTGGCAGTTTTCCGTGTCTTACGAGCCTGGATCTACCAGCCTCAGAGCAGCTTGGTCACCATGCCACCTGATCGGCAGGCTCCCAAGGCCATTGCTGAGGATGGCACCAGGAGGACGAGAGGCTGATGTCACAGGTGTGTTTTCCAGCCCTCATAGTGTCTGCTGGGGGCTGCAGATGTCGGGGGCTGCAGAGTACCGTGGGGTCCCGCTTCTCAGAGCATTTCCACTTCCGTCCTCTGTTCTTTTCCCTTTGAGGAAAACCACAGGATGGAGAGGGCAGAGGAAGGGGAAGCCCGAGCGAGAGCTGTTAGCGGCTGCAGCAGTGCAGCGTTACCTCGGCCTGGCTCCTGACGTGCTCCTTGGGCTGGCTGTGGCTTCTCCTCCTCAGGCCTTCGAGCTTCCTTGGGACACTGAGCAGGGTGGCGGTTTCAGCAAAGGTGTGGAGAGAACAGATAATTTTTATACATGTAGCGTTTCAGACAGTTTAAAGTGTACAGTTCAGAGGTAATTAAATGTATTCACATCATATAGTCATCACCGCCATCCATCTCCAGGGCTCTTTCATCCTCCTAAGCTGAAACTCTGGACCCATTAAATGCTACCTCCCCACTCCTCCTCCTGCAGCTCTTGCCAGCTTCCATTCTGCCTCCTCTAGAGACCTTGCAGAGGTGGAATCCTGCAGGACTTGTCTTCTCATAGCTGCTTATCTTTTCACTGGTTTTGTAAAAGGCAATTTTATAACGTTCCCAAGGTCATTTAGGTCATGCCAGAATGTGTCAGTCACAAGGAAACATGTCGGCATTTCCTTCCTCTTTGAGACTGAGTAATATTTTACCACATGCACGTACATGTATGTTCGTCTGTCCACACAGTTGTCAGTAGAAGCACAATTCATCTGCTTCTACTCCTTGACTATTGTGAATAACACAGCAGTGGACGTGGGTGTGCCCATGTCCCTTGCAGCTTCTCCTCTCATTTTTATTGCATATAGGAGACAATTCTCTTTGAAGTGGAGAATTTGAAGATTAATTTTTGTAAAATATCTTTTTAAAATCTTTTATTCATTTATTTATTTGGTACAGGGTCTTGCTGTGCAGCTCAGACTCATAGTGATCCTCCTGTCTCAGCCTCCCCAGTGCTGAGATTATAGGCATGCGCCACTACACCCAGTTTTAGTGGCTGGCATGGCACCCCGGGATTCTGGGCCTGGCACAGCATGCGGTACCAGGGATCAAATCTGGGTTCTTGCGCTTGTCAGGCAGGCGCTTAAACCTTTGAGCTATCTCTCCAGCCCTAAAATATTTTAATGTCCCTTAGAATGACTAATGTTAGGTGAGGGTAGTTTATTTATTTATTTA
>PVKA01010621.1:14052-43659 GCA_004027165.1 Ctenomys sociabilis
TGATTTTTGCTAAAATCTGTGAGTCCACTGCTTTCTGATCCACCTTGCGCTGCTCTGAAATCTGGTATCTCTCTTTCTCCATGTCGAAGATCTCACCCTCCTGGTGCCTGGGCTTCCGGAGCTTCTTCTTCTTGAAGTAAGCATCAGTGAGGTGTTTGGGGATTTTCACTTTGCTGATGTCAATTTTTGTAGAGGTGGCAATGACAAATTTCTGGTGTGTTCTTCGTAGAGGAACACGATTAAGGCTAAGAGGCCCAGTCACAAGGAGCAAGCCACTGTCCAACTGCTTCAGGAAGACCACTCTCTTGCCTCTGTGACGCCCGGTGAGGATAATCAAGATGGTGCCAGGAGTGATGCTAACTTGAAGTTTCCGCACATGCTGACTGAAGGGTTTCTTGCCGTGGCTCAAGAGCTTTCGGGGCACATCTTCAGTAGGGCAGTACCTAGGCATTTTTCGAAGCTTAACCACCCGGCTACCTCCATTCTTGTCCCCACCGACCGGTTTTGTGATTGTAGCAAGAACTTTCTCCTTCTTTTTCTTCTCAACCTTTGATTTAGCAGCCGTGTACTTTCTCTTGTACAACACCTTTCTGGAATACATAGCGGATCGGGAGTATCTACCAATTCCTCTAACCAGGACAGGATTTCGGCTGCAGTGGGGCTGCCCCTTCTTGGACTTCTTTGCTTTCTTCATCTTACCCTTTTTACCAGTACCACTGGCAGAAGCCTTCTGGGCTTTGGGTTTCTTCTCTTTAGTGTCTGGCTTCTCAGTTTTTTCACCCGCCATCTTGCAAGATGGGAAAGAGAACTAAGTTTTTTTTGGTGAGGGTAGTTTAGATATTATGGTTTCAAGGGCTGGCCAAATAGCTCAGTGGATTAAAGTGCCTGCAAGCAGGCCCAGGGCCCAGGGGTTCAATCCCTGGGCCTGCTGTGCAGGCCCTGCCCCTGGGGCACACTGATAGGGCAATCGAGACTGGAGGCTATAAACAGCTGGATCACTAGGAGTCCGATCTAGTAGTAGGACACTGAACAACCTGCAGATCCTTCCCTAAAATAAAAAAATTAAATAAAAAAAAAAGATATTACGGTTTCAATTGCCAGCACTTCTTTCACAGGAACGTAATCTACTTTCCTAAACCCCGTAGCCTTCTCCTAGGTAGCCTTGCTCTATGAAGTGACCCCGAACTGCAGCCTAGCACTGGCCTTCTTTCTGAGGGGTTCTCATGGGCCTTGCCTAGCTTTCTTGTGGGGCAGTGTAGGGTTGTTGTAGGTAGGCGGTGTGATCCAGGACCCCAATCCAGTGGGCATGGGGTGCCTCTTCCAGTTAGTGACCAAATCTGTCACAGGTGGAGTGACAGGAACCCATCCTCTTGCCAAATCAGCTGCAGGGCAGGAAGTTCCAAGCTTGGAGTCTGGAGCATGGAGTTTCCCTGCTGCCTGTGAGTGCAGAGTTCAGCCCCAGGCACAGGAGAGGCACAGACAGCTTTCCTGCCTCGGCGTCACCTGTCCTAGAAATAAACCCTTCCACACCGGCAATGCTCTTCCTCTTGTGATGGTTCCAGGATGGAATATTTCAGGAAGAAGCTTTTTATGCTTTATTTTTAAATCAAAACATAACAGGAATGAATACTACAGGGGCACTGGGATTAGGAATTGGGTAAAATGACTAATTCCAGACAGCCCTAAAGAAACCTTTAACTAGTAAATAAGTTTGAATGGAGCCTTCACAGCAATGATTGTAGAATTTTTCAGATAGCTCTTTGTGGTCATTCAAAGCAGAGGCCAAGGCCAAGTACATAAGTCAAGTGTTCTTATCCGAAGCCAGGCCGTTTGCTTTGGCGACTGAAGGAAAGAGAAGATGAAGCCTGCTAAGTAAAAGTTAATGTTTTTTTTTTTATTTTCTTCAGGAATTTGTAGGAATTTGAACAGCTTTAATTGCTCAGTTTGGGTGGATACATGTTGAAGAAAGCAATTTTAAGGGACTAGGAAATTGAACAGTCATCTTAACCAGGGTCAAGATTGTAATTACTGCTGCGACAGAATGTTTCTATGTGTATATGTGACTGAAATGGGAAGCAGTTTTTTAAAAGTGCTCTAAAAAATAACAACAAAATCCTTTCTCTCTCTCTCTCTTTCTGGACTTCCTTAATTATAAATACCAGTGGTAGCTAAATATAGGTTCAGTGGCCCTCTAGACTTACAACTTTTTTCAGGTGGAAGTCACTAGAACAATACAGAGCTAATTTGGTGCATAGGTTTTTATGGCTCTAATTAATTTTGTTTTTCTTAAGCCGGCCAACTGGGATCAATAGCATTATATAACTGAACTCAAACCATGACTGTAGACATAGACTTTTCCAGAAAGGAACGGCCCTTGGAGGATGCCAACCCTGAAGCAAGACAAGCTGCCCCGGAAGCCAGCCGCTGCAGCTGCAGAGGGGACGAGACTTGGAACATCTGCTTCCAGCCAAGGGCAGGCCTCAGAGTGATAAAGTGAATAGCTTTTTGCAAAGTCAGAAGCTTCATCTATGACCCATTCATTTCTGAGACCTTGAATTGTGGCATTTTCTGGCTGTTTCTCAGCTGGTCCCTGAGGCAGGATTTAGCTGTGTGGGCCTGGAGCAGTTGTGTGATTTTGTTTTGTTTGTCTTTTTTGTTTTGTTTCTTGTAGACTGGCTGAGGCATGCACTGAGCCCTTCCTCCCCCTCCCGGTCCAGGACTGGGAACCCGTGCCTGTGGCCGCAGTCACAGCCACCCGAGAGTGAGCTGCTGGGCCTCAGAAATCATCTAGCTTGGCTGTGCTCTGCTGGGGCTCTGTAGACACAAGAAGTTAAGTAGGCCTTTCCTCTTGCATTTCTTCACAAATTATAAGTCTTTTTTTTTTTTTTTTTCCTATAAGAGAGTAAGGCAAGCTCAAGGCAGCCGTACCCACTAAGGTCTGATAGTGCTCATACCTGCCCTATATGAGCAAGCAGGGAATATACAGTGTGCTCCAAAAAAAACAAAACCATTGCCAGAAATGCACTTCCTGTAAACACACCAGCCCAGGTGCTCCCTCTGTCACTAGACTTCTGCCCCTCCCTGTTTGGCTTTGCAAGGCTCTGTGCTCCTCCCCACCTGTGGGCAGGAGAGCCCAGCTGTTCAGCAGGCCTGGGGTGCCCCCCTTGTGCGAGTGCAGCTAGTGGGGCGGAGTCCTGGGCAGGTCCTGCCTGTGCCTTTAGGGTCCTGCCCAACCACAGCTTCCGGAGTTCTCCTGGGCTCCCCTGTGTGGTGCAGAGTCCGGCCTCCCGACTTCCCCGACTTCCCCGGAGAGGAAGATTGGACAGGGAGACGATCCATAGGCGAGGCAGCCGTGCCTGGCCTTGGAGGCTTTGAGGTTTCGTGCAGCCCTGCCCCTGGACCCAGCCTTGCTGAGCATCATTTGTAGGGGACATAGGAGGACACCTGCACCTTTTCAGTGTCATTTGGAGCCAGCAGAGTCATTTGGCTGCCCGCACTGGGGCTGGACTGGGCGGGCAGCAGGATGCCACTGACAGCCTCCATAGTTCTGGTAGGGACGGTCTACTCCCCACTGCCCCACCAGGAGCCAGGGATGGTCAGCGAGGGTATGGCCTGGTTCCTAAGGGACTTGGCCATTACAGCTTTGCAGCTGGAGACTCATGTGGCCTCCCCAGAGGAGCACAGAGGCAACTGGCTTCGGGAAGGAGGTCCAGTGTCCACACCCCCAGCACCTCAGGCTTCTGGAGCCAGGACCTGCAGTGCGGCTCAGGCCTGGCCCCAGGTCTGCTTGCTCAAGTGTTTGAATGATCTGGATATGCAGTCAAGTGGGTGCACAGAGCCGGGGATTCTGCCTTAGGGCAACTGGCAGTGGCTCCCAGCAGCCCATCTGCATGTAAGGATTGTGAGATGACTAAGGACTTGCCTGGTGTCTTAGAAGCCATTTGTTCACGAACCTTCTATAAACCCTGGTGTCCATACACATAAACATGCAACTGTGTGCGTCCACATGCAGAGGCATATGTATTTGTATATACAAACCCATCCACATTTGTAAACAGAGACATACATCTGGAGACATATCTAATTGTGTGTGTCTACACAAATAAAGGTACATATGAGCACGTAGATAACCTGAATCCATGTATACAAACACACACCTGAATGCATACATACACATGTGTATCTGTAATATTTACACATCTGTATACATCCGCAGCTCGATGTATATAGGTCTGCGGCAGTCTTTGCACATCCACATATGTGCACCATCATGTTGCCTGTCTGTCACTGAGTATAATACCTAGCTCCTTGCTGGAGCACATGGGCCTGTGTGACAAAACCTGCTGCAGAGACGCTTGCGAAGCCCCCAGGCACTGAATGGCCTTCCCTGTGTCCAACGGCCAACAGCAGACAGTTGTCATCCCTGGCTGAGCTGCTGGCCTCGCACATGTAGCTTCATTGCCCTGTGTCTTTCTGTCCCCCTCTGCAAGGTGTGGACAAGCATGACATCAGGCCTCCAGGGTTGGTAGTTTATCTGAACTCAGCCTGCTGGCTGAGTCAGAAAGGTACTCATGGTGAGCCGGGAGCTCTCGGTGACAGTTGGGAGCTCCGGCTGGGACCTGCTGCTCCCTCACAGCTGCTCTGTACCCTTTTGTACTTCCCTTATTTTGTACCATGTGTATACATTATCTAATTTCTTTGACATGTCGAATACAGCATCTGCTAAGGGGAGTTAAACTCCATTTGACTCTCTTTGCTGTGGGTTCTTAGATCTCTAGTTTCTTCCACTGTTCTGTTGGAGAACATGTAGCAAAGTTTTCAGTGACATTTTAATGATGGCATCAGTCTTATGAACCAGTGTGTATGGTTGCATTTAGTATTAAGATGAGAGATATAAGCATTCAATACATTCAATACTCAGCAAGTTGTTTATTTTCTTGGACGGTAGCTCAGACTGGCTCCAGCAAATGCACTGTGAAAATACCATGGGCAAAAAAGAGGAAAGGAGCATGCTGAAGTTTTAAGTTAAGACATAAAAGAGCAGCGCCTCACCTGTCAGCGGGCAGCTGTTGGTGAAGAGCAGCTGGCGGGCAGGGGAGGGCCCGGATTGGAGCAGGGCAGGAGGGCTGCCCGTCAGGTGAGCTCAAGGATGGGGAGGAAGAGGAGGCCGCGAGAGCCCAAAGACAGCAGTATTCCATGAAAGCCAAGTCATCTGTGTGTAAAGGCAGGCTGCTCAGACACCAGCTTTTTTTTTTTTTTTTTTTTTTTTTGCAGAACTGAAGATTGAACTCAAGCCCTTGCGCTTGCCAGGCAAGTGCTTATTCCACTGAGCCATCTCCCTGGCCCCTCACATACCACCTTGAGAAGTGATGTACAGAGCCTGTGACAGTGACCACAGGGGCAGAGCTGCTGCCTGCCGTAGGACTATCCTAGGTCTCACCAGGGAACAGCAGCCTGTGTAGCCAGATAGCCCAGCTAGAAGGGCAGCTGTTTTCGTTTTTGTTTTAAATTTATGTATTTGGTTCAAGGTCTCACTATACAGCTTGGACTCATAGTAATCCTCCTGTTTCATCCTCCCCAGTGCTGGGATTGCAGGCATTGCCATCATGCCTGGTCTTGGTACCCAGCTTGGCGTGCCTAGGGCAGGGCCGGTACAGCATGTGGTACTCGGGATTAAACTCAGGTCCTTACACTTGCCAGATAGGTACTTAGGTTGCTGAGCTATCTCCATGGCCTGGGGCAGCTGTTTTTAATATCAATACAAAGGTCAAGCAAAAGTATTTCTGGGCTGGGGTTGTAGCTCAAGGGTAGAACTCATGCTTAGCATGCATGAGGCCTTGGGTTTCTTCCCTTAGGAGATAACCTCAAATTTCAAAGGTATCCAGGCTTCTTCCCTCATGAATCTCCAAGAGCCTCTCTCTTTCAAGGTTGTGCTGAAAAGTTTCAGTTCCCCATTGTCAACGTTGTTCCAAAACTATTGAATGGAAATTTTGAAAATAAGCAATTCATGAGTTTGAAATAATTGTTTACCGTGGTGAGTTGTTGCAGTGGTTCTGTTTGGTTATTTTGTGGTTGATCTCTTACTGTGTTGATTTATAAATTACGCTGTTGTAGGCCGTGGGAAGAGTCAGCATCGGGGGCTTCATGCTGCCTGTGGCTTCAGGCGTGCACTGGAGCTCCTGGGATGTCCCCCATCGATAGGGGGACTTCGTGTTCTTTGGAGTCTGGCTTCTTTCGATGAGATCCTAGAGGCGTAGCAAAGATGTAGCAGTCATCATGAACCACATTTTGTGGATCTGTATGGGATTTGGAGACAAATACTGTCACCTGCCTGTTAAGGCTAACTGGGAAGGTTGTGGATTGAGAATTTTGGACATCGGGTTTCACCTCCCTAGACTTCAGCCTCCCCGTCTATTAAACAGGGCCATCTTTCTCCACAGAGATGGTGCCACTTGTCAGATAGGGAAGCTCGGGTCTAGGAGTCAGGGATCAAAGGCACTCCCAGGCTGAGCCCAGCCAGTGGGCACATCCTCGCGTTCCTAGCAGAAGGACCTTCTGACATAGCATCCTGTCCTCTTTCCTCACAAAGACAGCAGATGTCTGAATGATCACTTCCCCAGGGTGGGGAAAGGCAGAATTAGAACTCTTGCTACAGCAGTAGGTCAAGTGAGAACCCAGGAGGGGCTTAGAGGGTGGGAAGGAGAAGCAACCGGAAGTGGCTGTGTGGTGCGTGGATGGGTGTGGCTGCTTTCCAACAAACCCTGATAAACAGGAGGTGAATACAGAGGTCAAAAAAGTGAGAGCAGGGATAAATATTTGTGTATCTATGTTTATAACTGTTATTCACATTAACCCAAAGCAGGAAGTGACCAAAGTATCTCTTGGTAAATGAAGGGATGTGTATCTATTCAATGAGCTCCTCTTTGGCTTTAGAAAGGAAGGAAAGTCTTACACAATTCAGCAACACAGACAGACCTTGAAGATGTGATGCTGAGTGAAATCAGCCAATCACAAAAGGGCAGATGTGTGGCTCCACTGGAGTGTTCAGATTCTAGCTAGCTGTGCAGCCAGTTTGCAGCAGGTGTGGGTGATCGTGACTGCTGCTGTTTCCTTCTCCACTGCAGTGGGATTGGCCCTCGCCAGACCCTCAGCCCACCTTAGCTGAGTGTAATGTAAGTGTCAAACAGATACAGCACTGGCCACTGTGTCCTCCAGAGGCAGCTTGCTGGTCAGCATTGTGAGAACAGTCTGTTCCTTTCTGGGTTGTTCAGTGCCATCCAGTTGGACCCTGTGGGCCACTGTTGAGGATGGTCATGTGGCCCAGAGGCAGGGGGTTGAATAGCTTTCAGGCTTGCCTCAAGGGGGTTGGCCACCTGTGGCCTGGCTCAGTGGCCCAGATGCCAAGGGCTACCTGAATACCTTCCAGGGTCTCCCTTCCATGGTCCTGCAGAGGGTCAGCCGCTCTTCAGATAATATAGTCCTCTGCCAGCAAATCTCATTCAACGCTTGGTTTCTCACTGTCCCTGAATGGGACTTGACTTACCTGCCCAGAGTTAAAAGAGCAAAAGTTATGTAACACCTTGCCAGGATGGTGTCCACTTATTAGCAAACATTTTTATTAAATACTGCTATAGGTTAAGACCTCTGGCTGAATAGTAGTCTAGAATGCTTGCGGAGAGGTGCTGGGACACAGGTAGCAATTAGCTTTGTGGGAGAAACGAGCAAGGTGAGTTACCTATAGGGAGAGAAAAAAGTGCTTGTGTGTGAAATAGGGCAGAAATAATGAGGTCTGTGATGTCTTAGAAAATGAACTGAGAACCAGAATTGTAGAAAATTACGTATTGAGCGCTCACTGCCTGCTGGCCCCTCCATTGACTCTTTCGTAGACAGATATCTCATTTGAATCTTCAGGCAATCAGCCCAGCAAGGTGGTAGTTTTTAATTTCTCAAGGAAATGAAGATTCAAAGAGGATAAGCCCTGGTCACCCAGCAGAAAGGGATCGAATGAGATGCGCACCTAGATGTGGCCAAAATCCAGAGCATCCCAGACCTTAGAGGAGCCTTGAAGGGGTGACAGAGAGTGAGAAAATGCCGGAGCCAGCCACACTTCCTGAGCATCCTCTCGGCAGCAAGCACTGCGCGAGGCTCACTGCCGGTCTGCACATCTCTATCTGCGTGGCATTGCAGTACTTAGTATCTGTGGCTGTAGGCAACCAAAGCACATCAGAGCAAGCTCATGCAAGGAAGGAGGTTCTTTATTGAAGGGTGGTAGAGAGGATGTGGACCCTCTCTCTCTTTTTTTTTTCTTTTTAATTAATTTTATTGAGAAAGAAATAGCCATGAGACAAGTTTCAAAACAGGTTAGTAGGACATTTACAATAATTAATACATTGCATGGGTACTAGGGAGATGGCTCAGTGGAATAAGCGCTTCCCTGGCAAGCACAAGGGCCTGAGTTCAATCCCCAGTTCCGCCAAAAAAAAAAAGAATGCATTGCATATTGTTGTCTTCGTAGTAGTTATTCATAATACAAAATGCAGACATGATATCTTGTCTAAACATTATCGGTTTAAAACTTTCTTCTCACTGAGCTGAGAGAAAGTAGCTGTATATCTATTCTAACTATTTTGTATATACAGATATTATATATATTTTTTTCACAATAAAATGGTCCTACATTTACATCTCCTTTTTTTGTTTACTTTTTGTCAGACTTGGGTATTTCATTGCCATTTAAATATTGTAGGTGTGTGAATTCAGCAAAATAATCCAAGATAGTCCAGTAGTCCATAATAGTGGTGGGTTATCCATAGGATTGACAATGTCAGAAATCGTTGACTTGAGCCTTTTATAGCTCAGCATATTAATATGCTTTACTTTTTATACCTCGTGTCTATACTTTTCTGCTGTATGGTTAAGACTAAGATAAAGCAAGACCTGTATAACAAGAAATGTAACTTCTATATCTGCCAACATCAGTGAAATCCCCTCAGGATTTACCCTGAAACTCTGTACTTTGCCCACCTGCTAGATCTTCTTGGGCAAAGATATGAAAACACTCACAAACCCCAGCTCCCTCGTTTCTGCCTGGGCCAATCAGCTCTTGTTGGGCTGGGTTATAGAAGGGCTGAGTAAGGTGGGATGCTGTGTCCCAGTTCTACTTACGTATGTCTGAGGAGGCAGCACTGTAGTCTCATTTCTGTTTCACTGATAAGGAATGGAGATTTCTAAATATTCAGTATCCTGGCCCAAAGTCAGGGGGCTGATGAGGTAGAGTCTGAAGCGGCCTGTCTGCCTGAGACCCCTGTTGTGGGGGCACATACTGCAATCAAATGCTTGGGGGGCAGAGGCAGGAGAGTAGCCCCTCTGAGGCCGACTTACACAACTTAGTTGAGATGCTATGTTAAAATTAAAAATTTTTAGAGAGCTGGGAATGTAGCTCAACAGTCCCTAGGTTCAGTCCCAATACTACAAGGGAAAAAATTTATAATGTTCATGTATAAACTTCTCTTGAGTACAGTTGTTTTTTTTTTTTTTTGGTGGAACTGGGGATCGAACTCAGGCACTTGAGCTTGCCAGGGAAGCACTTATTCCACTGAGCCATCTCCCCAGGCCTTTGAGTACAGTTAAAGTAATCCCCTTATCTGCAAGGGATGTGTTCTAAGGTGTTTCAAGCATACCTATAACTTCCAGTCATGTATATAATGTATATATGTATGTGTGCATTATGTATTATATACTATAATATACATGTATTCCCTAGATATGATGCATAATATATAGTAGTATGTTACATAGAGAATACATATAATATACTGGTACTATTTAAGATATATATCTATCTATCTATATATATATAGATAGATATATATATATATCCATATAGATATACGCATGCATACTGTCTTTTCCCCCCAAACATATGGTAGTTTAATTTATGAATTAGGCACAATGAGAGATTAATAACAATAAGCAATAGTAAATAGAACAGTTACACCAATACTCTGTATAACATCGATTGCTTACGTCTGGAATTCTCCATCTAGTATACCAGCCCTCAGCTGAATGCAGGTAACTGAACACTCAGAAAGCAGAGCCATGGCTGGTGGAGAGGGCTGCTCTGATCTTTGGCTGCGTCTTCCACCAGAAGCCAGAGAATGAAGTATAGGACAGTTTAACACGAGAAGGACAACAGTCAGCCTATTTTACTTTAAAAGCTGTTCCTTTGAGGACGACGGCTGGCAATTTTCAACATCCAGTTGAAGAGCGTGAAGCAGTCCCCTGAGAGTGTGCCCATCCATATGTCCCAGGGGTCTCTGTCACCCCAGTGAGAACCAGCACTTCAGGGCCAGGGGCTGGGCCACATTGCTTCTTATTCCATCTGGCCTGCAAGCTGCAGTCTGCCTGGATGACCTGCCCCTGGCTGAAGGTTGGGACACCCCAGGGATTTCGTTGTTCTCATCTGACCTTTGTACAATCCCAGAGCAGATGGATCCAAGTGTTGTCCTTGGCTCCCTTGTAGCCCTTGAGAGTGAGAGTTCGTTCTTACATATTTCAGTTTACGGGGGGGCGGGAGCAGAGTTTGTTTATAGTGAATATTTTGTAGATTTGATTTGACACTAACTTAGCTACTCCGGGGGTGCTTGGCCAGCAGGAACACTAATGCACATCTAAACAGCGTGGCCAAGATAGGACAAACTTTAGCTGATTCTACCTCACCGCCAGATTTGATGGATTATGTGCTTCATCAACAACATCACCTAGGGTTGTGTATCAGGAAAAAAACTATCTAAATCCACCTTCCGGTTCATAAACACTGACTGTGTGCCAGGGTTACAGGTGGGTAGCATGAGGGTGGAGGGGCGTCTGTGTCCTGTGGGAACAGAGTACGCCTCTCAGACAAGGGGGGAGTTTTTGTAGGAAGGAGGGCTTTTTGCTGTTTGCGCAGTGGCATTAATGGACAACATCCTGTTTCTTGTTTTGCAGATTGGAAACCTGGAAGACTTCTACCATTTTCATCATAGCAAGACCTTTAAAAGATCGACCTTCAGCAGCAGAGGCCCTCACACCTTCCTTAGAATGGACCCCCAGGTACACAGGGCAGGGGAGTCCCCCAAGGATGGGTGTCTTGGGGTCTGCGGTCCTGAAAGTGCACACATTCAGATTGTAGCGCGACTCCAGATTGACGCTCACCTTCCGCGTCTGCTTTGAGCACATCATGACAGAGGTGCCCTGGTGCACCAGGCCGTCTGCATGCTCCGCATGTGGGTGTCCACTGCCAGACCTACAAATTTAAATTCTTGACTGCATGCGGAGGCACAGGAGTGTAGATCTATCAGTGTTGGAATCATCACTAGGCCTCGGCGTATAGCTTATTGGAAGAATGTCTTCCCTGCTTGCTCAAGGGCCTGAGTTTAATTTCCAGCATTGCCAAATGGGAAGAACCAAAAATTTAAGAAAATATCAACAAAACACATAATAAGTACAGCAAGTACACATGTGTATCTTTCTTTCCCCTAAAGCAAAGCCACTAGGCAGTTCTGCAAGTACTTTAATAATGAAGTTAGAAGTCAGACAGATGGTTGCTTTTGTGGTTGTCATACATATATCATAATGATTACCATGAATGTAAAAACCAGGAGAGCAAATGTTTTGTTGCTAAACATTTATATAACTCTGAGAGTAAAACAAACCCAATTTGAAAAGAGGCTAACATTTGAAGTTATAGTATAGTTCATGTTTATTGGCGTGGTTAGTAATACTGTCTGCATATATTTGAAATTAATAAATGCTAAATAGGAGGCAAAAGAAAAGTGATGAGGTTAAAAATCCAAGACGGCCAAGGGAGCCCACGGTGTTCATTCTTCTTGGAAAACCTGCTATGTGGCTGGTTTTGCCCACATTGGGGTCTGCGGGGCTGGTGGGGAGGCCTGCTGAAAAGGCAGCCACATGTGGGCAGAAAATTCTGTGACAAACCACAGGGCAGTGAGTGCCAGGAGGGGAGCGAGGTTCCTGTGAGAACCCGTAGGAATCCCCCCTAACTGCGGCCATTAGTAAACCCTCGTTTGAAACATGAAAATGGTCTTTGGGTAAAAACAAGGTGCTCAGTGCTGGTCTGGGATTCCTAGATGGTGTGCAGCATTATTGCCTCTAGCCGGAGAGAATGTCTGTAATGAGGTACGGGGCTGTTGGTGCTGTCCCGAACCACCCACTGACAGTCGTGCTGCTTTGTATAGGCAGAGCTTGGAGGTGGGGAGGGAGGAGCTTTCTCCCTGGACACCGCATGAATTACCGTCTCTGGGCGCGGCTCAGGTGAGCCTTCTGATTTAAAGTGCATGGAGCTCATTTCTGTAAGTTGCCCATGAAAAGACAGACATACTTTGAATGTATTTCTGAACAATGTTATAGAGGGTAGATGGATGGACAGAGGCGTGAATGGATGGATGATAGATGGAAGGGTTGGTAGATGAATAGTAGAAAGAGATAGGCAATCCTCTGCTAATCTAATCTCAGTATCTCTTCATAGCAGGGAAGGGACTGTCGTGTTTGTTGTAGGATTTCCATGTGCTTAAGCACATTAGCATGCATCATCTCTCCTAATTACATGGTCCCGAGATTGTAGCCACTTGCACTCACAGCATGGGGCGCAAAAGAATGTTTTTCAAAGGTGCAGGTACCGTTCCCTCCTTTAGGGAGCACGGCTGGATAGCTCATGCTCCTGGAGTGGGGCAGTGGGAAGGGAGAACGGCCTGCTATAGGCATCGGCCCAGAAGGAGCAGCAGGGCATTCGTGAGGTGGGCAGAGCCTGACAGGACCTGGTGCCTGGCACTGAGAGGCGCCTGTGCTCTCCCAGGTTGGAGAAAATTCTAAGCGAGAAAGAAGCGGCCGCACTGCCCCTCCACGGATTCGCCTTATGTGAGCAGCGCATCTGTCTTTTGAGGACAGTGTGCTTCTTTGTCTGAAGCCTCTGAAGCCGTAAATTGCTGTCACATAGAGTTACAGCAAGGGCAAGCTGTTTGCATTAGGAAGCGCCATGCATGGGTGTGCTCCACATGACTAGTCAGTGGGTTTTGTGGGCCTCTCCCATGGGAGGTCCGAGAATTAAGCTGTCCATCCACTGTTAGGACAGAGGCAGAGCTGAAGTAGATGTTATTCATGTTTTCTCTCCATTCTCTACTTTGGGTGACTCAGTTTTTATAACATCTTCCCCCAAAGAGCTAAAGACATTGTATTACAGTGAGACATGCATATTCATATTCATATGATACATACATATTCATGATTGAACTCATTCACTATGGAAGCAGCCCATGAACAGATGAATGGATGAAGAAAATGTGCTAGAGAGAGAGAAAGAGAGGGGGAGTATTACTTAGCCAAGAAGAAGGACATTGAGTCATTGTGGAAAATGGATGCACCTCGAGACCATGATACTAAGCAAGATAAACAGGACACAAAAGGTTAAATATTGCGTGGGTTCTATTTTATGAGAAATCCCAAACAAATAATTTGAAAAGCAAAATAAAAGATGATAGGAAACAGGAAAGTAGGTATTGTGGAGATGTGGAAGGGATCTGTGGATGGGAAGAGGCAGGAGGGAAGAGCAGGATGGGAAAGGTAGAAAGGACTGAGCTACAGCATGCCCACCAGGGCCCCAAGGTGACAGCGGTCTTTGGCATGTATCACCAGCATACGCTGACTCAAAAACAGAGCCACTCAATTTGAATGCTTTTTTTTTTCCTTTCCAAAACCATGGGCTGTGAACGGGGACGCAGAGTCTTTCAGAAGGCCCGCCCTGGCGAGGCACAGTGATGAGCCCACAGCAGAGCTGGGGAGCAGAGGCTGGGGCCCCGCAGCGCCCAGGTTGGCCGGGACAGGTCCCATAGAGGGCTCCAGGGCCTCCATGCCGCCTCCCTCTGCAGCCGCAGAGCAGCGCGGCTGACTCACTGCAGGTGCTTCCAAAGTGCTACAGTCAGTTTGAGTGCGAGGGCAGGGTATTCTCAGAAATCAGTTGTGTCCTCGCAGGAAACAGAAAGAAGGACAGACTTCCCACGCGAAGGCGCTGGCCGGTAAATGATTTTGAATGAAAATCTCTTTTACACTGAGTTTTTTAATAAGCTCCTGGCAAGGCAGCTATCAAAGCATCCTGCCAATAAAGAAGAAAGAGGAAAAAGGTAAACAGCCAAGCCATCCCAGCTCTGCCTGGAGCCTGCGCGTGATTGGCTGATTGGCTCCCACAGCTCTAATTAAAGTTGTAGCCCTAGGGAACGCATACAGACATCTAAACCAATTATGAATTCAGCATCGCAACTGAAATACCTCTGTTTACATTAGTCTCATTTTAAGGCAAACCAAATCAATTAGCTGTCAGTCTGATGGATATTTACATCGCCTTGTCATTTCCAATTAAATATTTGGCAAAATTAGCTGTTTTACACAGGCACTTAATGTTATCTTCCATTGCAGCCCATCTGAACCGTTTTCCTCAGGAGCAGAGGCTGCTTGGTGATACCTTAACATCTGGAGCATTGTGTAATTAATATTATTAACAAAAAGGAAAAGATGATTTAACATTATTCAGAGGCATTGGAATGCAAAGTCGCCGTTGTGTTGGAATGACCAAACTGGAAATGCACGTTATAGGGCTTAGGATAAAGTTCAATTGAGTGCAGATGCTGTTCTATTTTAATTAACTCCAGTTTCTGTTGTATAACTACGCTTTAATAATTGATGGAATTTATAGCATACCCCAATGACACATAGAGACTGGTAGAGCGTACGTTTGTTAAATCAAAACACAAGGGAGACATTAGTAGGACCGTTTCTTCTTTAATCACAGACACACACACACACACACACACACACACACTTCTTAAGCATCCTTTTGGACTGATCTGTGCTAGCCATCATTTCCCTTCAATTCTTAATTACCTTCACTTGATTTTTTTTTTTTTTTTTTTTATGGTCTGAAAAGGGCTGTTTTGTTCCGAGTGCTTTGTTGAGCAGCTCTATCCTGGGGAGAGCAGCCTCAGCGTCCTCCGTGTGCAGTATCAGTCACTGGGTTTTTCCAAGGGCTGTCATTTAAGCAAACTGAAAGCATTTGTTTTGAACTTGTGCTTTTGCCAAAAGTCTGGAGAAGGGTGGATGTTACAGATGCATCAGCCAATAGCTGAAAGGGCTCACAAATTTTTTTTAAATTACTTGTTCTGATTCTGTTCCAAGCTGGCCTACGGTTAGACGCTGCTGCCTGTGTCTTCCAAACCTTACATTTTAGCACGATGACTCCGGTTCAGCCCTTTCCTTCCCTTTGGTTCTCAGCCAGATTGATGATGGAAATGGAGGGATAAAGATGTTAGTGGGGAAGTCCTTGGGAGCTCCTTCTGTGCTGCTAGGAGCCTTCGGCTTGGTGCTCCTTCTCAGTGCTTTCATGTTCCAAAGATGCAAAATGATTGCAAGGACCAGAGTAGGCATTCTGTTTTGTAGGAGGGGACTTTGCCCCCAGAGTTTAATCAGAGCTCAGGTTTCTTTCCAGTGGTGATGCAAGGCTTAAGGAGATCTTTTCATTAACCACAGATGGAATTTTATCTGATATTTCTGTGTGCTACAACCATTGGAAGTGCAAACAAACAGAAAGTTCCTGGGAGATGACAGCCTCTACGCAGTCAGGGAGTAGCAGAGTGAGAGGCCCGTGAGCCGCACGGTGCCGGGAACCTGGTGGGCCGCGGCCCAGGGCAGGTCCACCCTGTGGGGAGCAGAGGGCTCTGTCTTTCCTAGCTGCCAGCCACTCTCCTGGTGTGGCAGATGACAGGGACGCGCGGTCCCTACATTGTCCGCACAATCGAACTAGTCTGAGTGACATGGCTACTCTGAATTGGTAAAAAGCTTAAATTGTAAAATGTAGTTTACATGATGACTGAGATTGGGCGTGGTGGTGCGCACCTGTAACCCCCGCACTTGGGAGGCTGAAAACAGGAGGATCACTATGAGTCTGATCAGTGCAATGAGAACCTGTAGACCCTGTACTATATATTTATTTTTTTTGTTTGTTTGTCTGCTTTTGTATTTTTTTAGGGAAAGGTCTACCGGGTGTTCAGGGTCTCACTACTACATCAGACTCATAGTGTTCTGCCTATTTACAATCTCCCAAGAGCTGGGATTACAGGTGTGCGCCACCTTGTCCAGTCTCAATTGCTGTTTTAGCATGCCCCTGGGACAGGGCCAGCATGGCAGGCACAGGGATAGAACCTCTGGCCACTGGGCCTGCTTGCAGGCACTTTAATCCACTGAGATATTAAATGTATCTTTAAAAAAATCATTAAAATATAGTTTCAATTAGTAGTCCCAATTTTTGAGGTACCAGAGACCAGCTTTCTGAAGAGTTTTTCCACAGACAGTCGAGGGAATGGTTCCAGGTCACTGAATTACATTTATAGTTATTGTGCCCTTTATTACTATCCTCATTTTATTTTATTATTACATTACATTCTCAGAAGGAGTGAGCAGCCTAGACCCCTTGCGTGTGCCGTTTGCGCGCTCCCACGAGACACAGATGCCCCTACTGGTCCCTGGGAGGCAGAGCTCAGGTGGTGGTGTGAGCAGGGGCTAGAGAGGAAGCTCCACTTGCTCACAGCCCGCTGTGCAGCCCGTGTCCTCACAGGCTACAGGGCAGGACCATTCCATGGTCTGGGGCTCAGGGACCCCTGCTTTAACAGACAGAGTTTTGCCATTTCAAACTCAGCACTCATGCTGTGCCCTCTCCACAACAGCGTCATCGAGTCCCACTCTCAGCGCACTGTCTCTGACCGCATCTCATGGTACAAGCCACGAGCCGGCGGCCCACTGCCCCTGCCTGTTTTGTCTGTTGGGGCCGGCCCACCTTCTGTTGGCCCTGCCCCTGTTGCATGCATCCTCTCACCTGAACCACTCCAGAGCCTGCTGTGGGCCTCCTGGCTCCCCTTGAGCCTCCCTCAGTACCTAAGATTTCCTCCCCTGTGCCCCAGACCCGCCTGCCCAGTCTGGATGACCTCACTCTTCCCCCACTGACAGCATTTGCAGATTGCTTCCCGCCTCCCTGCCTGCTGCTCCGTTCTCTCCCCTCCTCTCTGCTCCCCTCCCTGCTACTGGGAAGCCCGCGAGGAGTCCCTCAGACTTGGCCACTCTGCCTCGCGGTTGTATGTTTGTGTTCTGGATTTAGCCGGAGAGCGGGAGCAGTGCATGGTGGCCACATGATGACTAGCTGAGCTTGCTTGGGTTCTGGCTGGCAGGGAGCTGCAGACGGCCCTGGGAGGCCTGGCTTGGCAGGCTGGGGAGCAGAGCACGTGCAGTGCCCAGGCAGAAGGAGAAGTGCTGGGAATGCAAACTGACCTGGGCCCTCGCACTCTGGGGGACGGAGCTTGGACTGGGAGGCGTGCGGGCACAGGCCACGTCTCCTTCGTGTTCCCTTTAGGTCTGCCTGGCAATTACCCAGCAAGTAGTAGGCTGAAGCCTAGTATGTATTTACTGAAATGTGTCTCACTTTTCTCAGGTTAGGTTCATGTGCAGGAATGTCCCTTATCGTTCTCTTATTTCTCTTATCAGCTTCTCTCAATATAAATATTTTAGATATACATTTTGGCTTATGTTGTTTAAATTACAACAAAAATGCTAAAGGACCCTGAGTCAACAAAGCTTCACCCTGTATCACCAATACGAATGGCCGCACACGGGGCATATTGACCAGTGTCTGACTTGATTGTTTTATGAGTCCCCTGGGGTTGCTGTAAGATGGTACCACAGACGAGACAGTTCAGACAACGTGAAATCATTGTCACACAGTTATGGAGACAAGGAGTCTGTGATGGAGATGCCAGCGGTGTTGGTCTCTTCTGAGGTCTTCTATAGTTGGGTTGCTTCGTCCTCGAAGGGTCTTCCCTCTGTGTGCCATCTGTCCCCTAATCTCCTCTCCTTTTTTAAAATTTATTTATTTGTATTTTAACTTGAAGAGTGAAAAACAGAAGCATAAACAAAGAGAACAAATGACATAAGCAGGGTAACATACAATGATACATATGTTACAGATTTTCACAACATGGATGGCTAAATATATATATATATACATATATATATATATATATATATATATGTATATATATATATATATATATATATATAATAAAATAATCCAACACAGATCAGCAGTCCACAATAGAAGTGGGTTATCCACAGAAGTTGTTGACTTGAGCCATTCACAGCTCATTATATTAATATGACTTTACTTTATATACCTCCATTTTTATACTTTTCTGCTGGATGGTTAAGACCGAGCTAAAGCAAGACCTATATAAGAAAAAATGTGACTTTTGTATCAGATAAGGTTAGCCAGATACCCTCAGGGTTTATCCTGTAGCCCTGTACCGCTCTTTGTAGATCCCTTGTCAGTGTCATCCCTGTGGATGAGTCATGGCCATTGCTTGACCAATTTGTTCTCTGTGGAAGCCTGAGAGAAAGTTTTCTCTCCATGTGACTCTCCTTAGGCACCCTATACATCATCGATCACATTCCTCTGTGGCCCCATAATCTTTCTTGATCAGAAAATTTGGGGCACTACTGAGTTCCATGATGTTACAGTACAGGCTCTCCTATGTACTGAGTATTCACTGACCTTGAAAGGCTAGGGCCAAAATGTTGGCTGACCTTGCAGCCTTTCTTTTTCTCCAATTTTTGATGTGCAAACTTAGGCTGTTAACCCTCCAGAAGAGAAGTTTATTATTACCCTGCAACATATGCAGTTCAGTTTACCCACACTATTAGTGTAAATGTCAGACATCATAGGCATAACATGGAACATGTATTTTCCATCAAGTATTGAGATACTAAACTCTTAAGTCTGTACAGAATATGAAAAAAAAATTTTTAAAAATAGGAATGAACACTTACATATATTTACATAGATATTTAGAAATCCATCCATATACAGCATTGTAACATAACTGTCTTATGACTTTTTTTGTCTTATTTTTCATTTACTACCCTTTAAAAAAGGGCAGTATAGTAATAACTAGTATGTCATGACAAGAAGTACATATTTAGAAGACCAGAATGGCAGGCATTTGGAGTGTGACCCTTTTATTACACTCTGTTAAATTCAGTGCAGTTGCTTGGTTCATAGGTATCAGCACTTAACTGCTAGTTTCAAAAATCTCCTGATGTTTCTCAGGATCATTGTCTCACCTATCTAGTGTGTGTAAGTCTTGCCCCTGTCATGTTTCTCAGCGTTTCTCCTTGCCCTCTCCTCATTGTCCAATATTTGCAATTCTTCTTTTGAGTTATACTAGGAAGACTATACGACCAATCTCCTCTCCTCTGAGCACATTGGTCAGATTGGGCTGGGACCCACCCTAGTGACCTCATCTTAACTCAATTACTTCTTTAAAGATTTCATCTCCAGGGACTGGGAATGTAGTAGTGGTAGAGGACTTGCCTAGCACGTGTGAGGCCCCGAGTTCCATCTCTGTGGCGTCATTCACAATCTCTGGGGCCTCCCCAAGATTTGGGGAGGGACATATTCCAGCCAATAGAGCAAACTGGGCTAGAGCCACTTGTTCTGTTGTTGATCACCAGAGGCCAGGGACACGTGATGGGGAGAGAGGGACCTTTCTGATTCTTTTCAGAAACAAATAAGAATTAAATTATAAATAAATAGTTTGAATTTCCCAAAGTGCTTTGGCACCCACTGACCATTTCTCAAATTGACAGAATGCATCCAATTCTCTCCTGGCATTTTCTGGGCAGAAATAGAGCCACGGTCTGTACCATTTTGGTTCTGGCTGCAGGTGTTGGAGTGGCAGGGAGCTGAGTTCTCTGTTGCCTTGGTGACAGAGGACAAGGACGAAGGTGGGTTTCTAGGCTGAGTTAGGATGCCTCTTATTTGGGGTTTTTGTCCACTTTCTTCTCTTCTTCTGCTTTCCTGGCCCTCCAGGTTCTGTCTGTTTTGCATAGGGGCCTGGCATTCCCATGTTCACCCCAAGGCCTGGTGGGCTTCGGCATCTCACCAAGACTGGCTCTAATGAAGCTAACCCTGTGTTCTGTGGCACTGATAAGTCCTCCTGCCTCCAGCAAGGTGGCCACAGTCACATCTGTTCTTCTTGGGCCTTGCTTAGTTCAGTGCTTCTTAACCACGGTGGCATCAGAGGCCTCTTGGAAAGGCAGGAGTGGCTGTAGACTGTCTCTCTCTCCAGAGAGAAAACAAGCAAACGCTCACACCCACATCACTTTCCAGACTGTTTTACCAGACTGGGCCATGGTGGGACTGAAGCCTGTCTTTCCAGCCCTCTAAGGACCACTCGGTTCCCGTGTGCATCGACTTTTGCCTGCCGAAGGGAGTCCCACCTTGCACCCGTAAGGTGGCATGCACTTGCCAGGAAGCGTCATTCGCCCCTCTTTAACGTCACCACTCAGCTTCTCATCTAGCTTTATCTGATTGAATGTTGGCCTGGTTAGGTGTTCAGAGGAGCTGGTGTTGGCAGGAACTGAGATCTAAGTTTCAAAGACTGCTGAGTGTGAAGGCACCCTGCGAGGCATGGCGATCTCGAAGGTCCAGGCAGGATGCCCAACTTCCTAGAGAACCTGAGCGAGTGTCTTCTTTTCTGTACTCACAGTGTAGTCGTTCTCTCCAGCAGGAGACTAGGATTTGGTGGCTCCTGAATGCTGGGGAGCTCACTACTGACCTCCTCTACCAAATGCAGAGTTGGGCTGGCTCAAGGTAGGGGATGTCCCTTGTCCTCCCATGGCTACATGGAGGACATAGTATGTTAGAGCTCAGGAGCTTCCTGGCCTTCCTTCAAGGACGCCAGGGGTAAAAAGAAGAGAGAGCTAGTAGGAACTGTCTCCCTTACTCTGCACACTGCCGACTATGCAGAGAGCCCAGAACCTGTGCAAATCTCTCAACTGAGCTGGCCGGTGGGTACTGTAGGTAAGTTTAATAACATGATTCAGTTGCATGCCCTTCCGCACAGTGCTGTGTAACACTCCTGGGAGCAAGGGTCACTTGTGAGGATCCTTTGTATCACCCTCGCTCCATCCAGAGCAAAGACTCTGACCCTCCAGTAGGAGTCTCCCACTCCCAGGAACTCCCAAAAGCTTCCGAGGGGATGAGCGTCTGAAGATAGATGGCGACTTTGGGTGAGGCACAAGCACGGTGTCATGATCTCCTGGGGGACATTGTCTCATAAGAAGTTTCATAAACACCTCCTTTTATCCCTGGCCACACCCAGGACTCGTGTTGGGTGGGTTTCTGGGCTGGCAGCATGCCCATAGTCCACAAAACCCGGCCACCATCAAGGCTGCTACTTGGACAGCATTTACAGCCTGGCAACTGTGGTAACTCTTAACGTCCCCGGGCCAGTCACCCTGAGTCAAACAAGGCCCTGCTTGTCTACTTTGCATCTTTGTGGGTAACTTTAAATTCTACCTCATTTTATCTACAAAAGGACTGTCTACCGATGTTTAATTTTAGCTTGTTTCTTTCTTTCTATGCATTTAGTCCAGGGCTCACACAGGGTCCCACTACACAGATCAGACTCGTAGTGATCCTCCTGTTTTCAGTCTCCCAAGCGCTGGGATTACAGGTGTGTACCACCACAACCAGTCTCCATTGCCGACTCAGCGCACCCCAGCAGGCTGGGGATCAGCCCTCCCCCAGCCCCTACATCTGCCTAAGCAGGTGCTTTAATCCACTTAACCTGATTTCTAAGAAGAAAGTTGGAAGAGGGAACGTAGTAACAAAAAAGTTCAAAGGAAATTATAGCTCAGCGGTAGAGCCTAGAGCCGCCTGCCTTGTGCAAAGCCCTGGATTCTATCCCCAGCAGTGCGCAAAACCAAAGACAAGAAAACAATTATTTTTTAATGCAATTTTAAGATTATGGAGTCTTCTTTCTGTCTAGAATTGATTACCAGGACAAAGAACTTTCTAGGATAAGAATGGTGCAGTTTTAGCCAGAAACATGCCAACAGAAAATGGATAAAAGGCAAAAGTCAGAATAAAGCTATGTTTTCAAAATATGTCTTCAAAGAAATCAAAATACTTCTGTGAATAGATGTGATTTGTGCTCTGGCTGGAAGTGGCATTTGGCAAGCACACCTTGCACGTGTACCAAAATGCTCATAGCTGATTTTCTATAAAAAAAGAACTGCAAGTACCACCCAGGATTTAAGGCCTGATCACAT
This sequence comes from Ctenomys sociabilis, assembly GCA_004027165.1. NCBI lineage: Eukaryota > Metazoa > Chordata > Mammalia > Rodentia > Ctenomyidae > Ctenomys > Ctenomys sociabilis. Next base: position 36,256 of record PVKA01010621.1, read on the forward strand.
TTCCAACTGAGAAGGGAAGATGTTTGTCTGTGGCTGTCGCATCAGAAGTGGACTCGTATTTCAGATCTGAAGTCTACCTCTGTGTCTTCATCCAGGAAGCACTTGGTGAGCCCTCAGTACATGCCAGGACTCGCCCAGCAGACTGAAATACAGTGGTGCACAAACATATAGGTCCTGTCTAAATGGAGCGTGCTACAGACCAGATGGGCAGCAGAACGCAATCACATCACCCCTGTGTTGGTCAGCTTTTGGTGGTTGTGACAAATACCTGAGACAAATAACTTAAAAAAAGGAAAGGTTTCTGTGGCTCAGGGTTGTGCAGGTTTCAGTCCATCACGCTTTGGCCCCTGTTGCTGTGGGCCTGGCGCAGCACAGTGCATCGTGGTGTGAGCATGTGGAAGAAGCTGTTTATGTTATGGTGGCTGAGAAGCAAAGAGAAGACGGAAGGGGCTGGGTATCCCGTCCAGGGCTCGTGCTCAGTGACCTAACTTCCTGCTACTAAGCCCTGCCTCACACCAGCACCGTGGGCTGAGGGGCAGCTTTCACGCATGGCCGCTCGGAGAATCCTTCCAAACCACAGCAACCTGAAGGCCATCCAGTCTCAAATCCAAGCACAGGGCTGCTCACCCGTGGTTAGGACTTGATTTCTAAGATGTGTATCTGTTACCTTGAAGTTAAGTCAGTGTGTGGTACTGACTCTTCCATACATTTTCCACCAAGGCAGTCTGAATCCTTCTACACAGACATTACGAGGCATCTGGTGAATAGAGTATGACCGTAGCATTGGAAAGTGACAGACAAGAGTACTGCTAGAGAAGCACTGCTAGCCTTCCCATTAGTACCGGTCCTCCGAGGAGAGGGAGAATACTTTGACTCCTGCAAAGACCCCCAGGTTACTTAACCTGACTCAGATGACTGCATGAGTAAAGTAAATGGTCCAAGTGTCATCCAAGACTCTCACCGTGCAGCCTTTTGTTTGCAAGTCCCATGGAAGAGTTAATTCCACAAGTGGCACATGCTTAGTGACACTTGGTGTTGTGATTCTTTATTATACATTGTACTGCCGGGCTGGGGAGATAGCTTGATGGTCTAAAGACCTGCTTGGCAAGCACAAGATCCCAAATTCAATCTGCAGTCCTGAGTGCTGTGTGGACCCTGGAACTCCTGGTGTCAAATCAGCCCTAAAACCAGGTAGGGTGGCATATGCCTGTAATCCAAGCACTGGAGAGGCTGAGACAGGAGGATCACTGTGAGTCCAAAGAGTCTTAAAGAGTTGTACTACCCTGTACATGACACTCTGAACTGCCTGTACAGGGATATCCTTTCTGCATGGACAGGTAAGCTAACGTTTCACTCACTTGGGTTCGGGGCGTTGGCACAGTTCTAGCCTTCCTGTGTGGCCAGGTTGCTCCTGAGCTCTAATGTGGGAGGCATATAAAACAGGAGTTTTGCAGCCAAGCCAAGGTAAAGGGAAAAGCACCTAGTCCTGGACGAGGCCCAGGGGTGCTCTTGTGCTCTTCCGGCACCCAGCACAGGACCCACAGGGAGTCTTCACACATGCTTATTGAGTGAGCAGCTGAGTACGTGACCACAGGGCGCCTGATGGACAGAGAAATCAGGGAAGTTGGACTTCATGGCAGATATGAAGTGAGGTGGGTGGTGCCGCTATGCTTGCTAAGATGGGTGAAGAACAAGGCAGTGACCGCCCAAAGCCCAGAGGAAAGGAGCAGGTGACTGCTTGACAAAATTGGCTGCTGCGACTGTGCTGTCCACCCAGCTCTCATCTCCATAGAACGGAGGGCCAGAGGCCCCTCTCTTGGCAGATCCATCATGTTTGGTTTTAGTGGACCAACACTGCCTTGTGCCAGTCAGAGGCTTACAATGATTGGGGCCAGGGTGTGGAAGAGGGCTGGGCTCCTGCCACGGGGAGTGCCCCTAACTGCACTGTGGGCCTGGCACTGGCCTAGCTCACCCCGAGAACCATGTGGCTGTCTTTGTTACTTCTGTGGTTGCTGAGACAAAAATACCTGACCCCCAAAGTTAAAGGAGAAAAGGTTTATTTAGCTCACAGTTCATAAGGGTTTCACTCCACAGTTGGTTGACTCCAAGATAGGGTGGCACCACAGAGGGACATCACAGAGGAAAAACAGTTCATGGCAGGCAGAAGGAGGAAGATAGCATTGCAGCAGAGTAGCGAGGAGGCAGGCAGCGACTGTGCCTCTTGTTCTACCCAGGCTACCTGCCTGTAGGTGAGTGGTGCTTACACCCTGGGTAGAAAACCCTTCATCCTAGCACCACACTGTGAATTGATCCTAGAATACCCACTCTAGATCCAAGCCCCTCAGCAAAGCTCCTCTATGGCCGCATGAAGAGACACCCGATACAAGCCATAGTAGATGCCAGATGCTCCCGTCCCACCGGCAGCTATTTCGTCATTTCCAGAAACATGCTTTTCCACATTACCCAAACGATCCAGAGGGAAGCACTCACTTGGGCTTGGAAGAGCAGAGTTCGCCCCCTTCTCTGACTGGAAGTGTGGCCTGGTGGTGTCCTAGTAAATCCAGCACTCAGCAAAGGATGGAAACATCCCAAGGTGCCTGGTGCCGTCAGGAGTCAATGTGCTGCTGTATTTTATAACAGGATGCTAAACAGATTATGAGATCTCATTGTAGGTATTTTATGCCAGGTAAAGCCCTTTACTTCAGGCAGTAATCTATGGGAAGTTGCAAAATGCTGTCAGTGGGTGTTATCAACAAAATATCTCATTTCATAGTCGCACTTTCTGTAGGAGTATCTATAGCAGCCCTTGTAAATTATCTAGGACTTCCTGCTGAGGCTTTTTAAGTGCCTAACTTAAAACTGATCTTGAGCTTTTTTCATAGTGTTTCTAAAGGTCTGGGTCTAGGAGCATCTTATATACAACTTACATGGAACAGCCTATGGTACTGCTTTCTGAACACTTTGTCCTGTCCACTAAGGGTGCCTTTGAGCTCAGTCCCCACTCCTAACTGTGAGCCTGCCTATGGGAGTCTTCTGCTCTCCTGCCTTGGGACATGGGGGAACTCAAGGCCAAGACAGAAGGAAGGAAACCTTCCTGTTTGGCCCTGGGAAGCCTTCACTCTCTGTGCTGTCTCTGCAGCTGCTTGGCTTCACAGCTATGCAAGCTCCCAGGGCAGGCTACAATCCCGAACCTTGGCCTAGCAGCCTCCGTGTCACCTTCAGCCGCCTCCTCTCCTCCTCCTCCCACCTTTCTCCCCCGTCTCTTCTCACCCGTTTCCCCAAGCCTACGGCAGACTCCCCCAATCTCACCACACTCTCGTCGGCATGACGGCATGCCAGACTGAGGCACAGACCCCTTGAGAGCAGAAGCAGGGTCCCCTTCCTCATCCTCTTCCTGCCAGACTTGGGCCCCAGACTGTGCTGAACTCTAGCTTTGATCGTTGATAAACTGGGGAGCCTACCACACTAAGTCCAAAGAAAATACCTCCACTCCCATGACACCCTATAAAAATGAGTAAGCTCCTCCAACCTAAAAAGAATGTGCACAGCAACCATGAAAACAGTGGCTGTGCGCCAGGCACTGGTCTGAGCACTGACTAGAGACTATCCGCGTGCAGTCCTAACCCGCAGGGTCAGGCCGGATGAGCCCCGGTGTGCAGACCACCTGAGGCCACGAAGGCCGGCTGCCGCCTCGACTCCCGTGGCTGGGAGTGCGGTGAGTCTTTAATCCAGACAGCACAGCCCCCGGCTCCCTGCCCTTCCACACCATTTATACCACCTGCCAAGCGTTCTCCTTGATTAGGAGGCAAAGCATATTGATCTTTTAAAATGTATAAAATCCTAGAAGCAATTACAATGCTTTAAGTTGGCGATAAGGTCATTTCCCCAAAACTGCTATTATATTCCCTTCTAGATTTTTTTTTTTATTACTGTATCCCTTTCTAGATTTTTCTCTGTGCATGTTTTACTGTCATGTTCTTGCGGCTGCCAAAAAGTCTCCGCATATAGGGCGTCATAATTTACTTAGAGCCTCGCAGTAAGGCAATTTTTTCTTTTTTTTTTTTAGGAAAGGGTCTACGGGTATTCAGGTATTCAGGTTTCACTACTAGATCAGACTCTTAGTGATGTGCCTGTTTGCAGCCTCCCAAGAGCTGGGATTCCGGGCGTGCCCCACCATACCCAATTGCTGTCTCAGTGCACCCAGGCGGTGGGGCCGGCAAGGCAGGCCCAGGGATCGAACCCCCGGCCCCTGCACCTGCTTATAGGAGCTTTAATCCGCTGAGCTATTTGGCCGGCCCTGGCAATTTTTAATGCTAGTTTAGCCAAGCAATTTCTTTCTTGTCCTTGCTCATTCGCTTCCCATCCACATACTTCCTTTTCCTTGAAACAAAGGCACTCATCAGTCTTCTGGCAACTTCACATGGTCTAGGTTTTTTTGTTTGTTTTAGTAGAGCAACTTCAGAAGCTATCAGCATGGTATTATGTTCTCTTCTACATGTCACAAACAAGTTGTCACTGAAGTAAAAATTTCCCTTTGGAGAGTCCCACCCAAAACATCAATGACCTCGATATTTTTACAGAAGGAAGCATATGGCACCCACAGAGCGGCTATATAAAACTAGGAGATCATTTGTGTGTGTGTGTGTGTGTGTGTCTTTGTTTTTGAGACAGGGTTTTATTGTTCAGGTTGGCCTTAAACTTACTTTGTAGCCTTGGCTGGCTTCAAACTCCCAGCAATCCTCCTGCCTCAGCCTCTAAGTGCTGGAATCACAGGTATACACCACCATGCCTGGCTAGGAGATCATTTTAAAAAAAATAACAATAATAATAACAACAACAACAACAACAATAATAATAATAATAACTATACTTCTTTCTGTTAGGTGAAGTGGATACAGCAACAAAAAGTCAAACACAGGGTGAAGAGACTGGTGCGAAGCAACCCACAGACTCTTTATTTCAATGACCCCATTTGGTCCAACATGTGGTACATGGTGAGTAGGGTGTGGCCCCTCTGTGCCCCTGCCCCAGGATATTTTCAGTACAGTCTCTGGCCTGGGTGGGTTTCCCTCCACCGACCTAAGCCCCTAGGACAGCTCCAGACAGACACACTTCATCTTGGGTATAGAACCCCTAATTCAAGAGGGGGTACATTTGTGACTCTTTTCTTAAAGTCCCTATGGGCTCAAGGGGCCCCTTGGGTAGGGAAGTGGTTTGATGTGGGCTGTTACATTTGGTAAATGGTAAGTCCAGGTCCCCAATAGTCCCCAGAGGGAGATAAGGCCTTGGAAAATGACAGCCTGGTTGCCAGGTGCAGGAGCAGAGAAGCAGGATCTTGGCTGTCTCAGTTAGGGTCCACATTTTCCTCCTACCAGTTTGTAAACAGGGCAGCCTCTCAGTGGCTCTGTGCTCTGCTTCCTGACCGGGAGCTGTGTCTTCTGTGCACACAGCACTGTGGCGACAGGAACAGCCGCTGCCGATCTGAGATGAACGTCCAGGCGGCATGGAAGCGGGGCTACACAGGAAAGAATGTGGTGGTCACCATCCTGGATGACGGCATCGAGAAGAGCCACCCGGACCTGGCTCCGAATTATGTAAGTGGGGACTGCAGACTGACTCGCACGTGACTGGACCGTGCTACTCGCTAAATACACATGAAATTGGACCCTCCACTAAATTAAGCAAGCAAGGAAACTCCTGGGGAGGGTTGGAAAAAACAAACATTCTGCCACCAGCTGCTGTCCTGGTACCAAACAGGGACTGTGGAAACGTTGGGCCACATGTTTGAAGAGTTGTGCTTCTAGGATTAGAGTCCAGAGAGCCTAGGAGCATCTGCTAGAGGAGGTCGTATGAATATTAGCTACGTGAGCAACTGCAGGATCAGACACGGGCTCTGGGCTTGGCCCAGGCTGCTGTCCTGGCTCTCGTTAGCAACTCGTTAGCTCTGAGATCATGAACGGATCGCTCAGCTTATGTGCGCTTCAGTGCTACCATGTATAAAATAGGGTTCATAAGAGGACTGCTGTCTTTTATGGCTATTGTGAGGATTAAGTGAGTTTATAAATGTAAGAGGAGCAATTGGCATGTATGATAAATGCATTAAATATTCTAAGGGATGCGATACCTCACACTGGTTAAGTAAACTGCATCATGTCTATGTCAATAACCCCGGAAAGCTTTTGTGATAGTTTGAAAGGAAAGGAAAGCGTTATATATAACTACTATTGCTGTAAGTGTTTAAACAGAAATGTGCATATTACGGTATATAGCTTTAAGCGTTCCAATACATAGGATGACATGGATAAGCCCTGAAGACTGAGTCCCCAGGGAAGCAAGCCAGATGGAGAGGGCAGCACCTGTGTGATTGTACCCTGGGCAGGGCCTGGAGCTGTCACAGTCCCAGAGGCAGGAAATAGACTGATGTTTGCCTGCGGCTGGGAAAGAAGGGTGGGAAGTTAGTGTTTCGTGGTAGAGTTTCGATTTTGCAGATGAAAAATTTCCGGAGATAGCAGTGCGGTGTGTAGTCCTTAATGGCACTGAATTTGAAAGATGATAGACTCAGCGGACCAAGCTCCTGCTTAGGCAGGCACAGGGACCAGGGTTTGATCCCTGGCACCATATACTGCACTGGCCCCACCCCTAGGCATGCTGAGCTGGCCACCGAGACTGGACGTGGTGGTGCGCACCTATAATTCCAGTGCTGGGGAGCCTGAAAACAGGAGGGTCACTACTGTCCAAGCTGCGTAGTGCAACCCTGTACCAAATACGTGTGTGTGTGTGTGTGTGTGTGTGTGTGTATGTGTGTACGTGTGTGTACTTTAGCACGACAAAGCAATCTCTGCTCTGGGTGCAGCTTTCCTTATTTTCCAAGGCAGGCATACAAATAGTTTAATGTAGCACTGCAGTATACCGTGCCAGCTCTCTTCTCTCACCGAGATTTCATTCCTAGGATCCTTATGCGAGTTACGATGTCAACGGAAATGATTATGACCCTACTCCTCGATATGATGCCAGCAATGAAAATAAGTATGTTGTTGTGGCTCTGCCCTTGCTTTGTCACCCCTCTCCCTGCTGCAGAGCTGCTATTGCATTTTCACACTGGGGCTCAGGTGGGGGGTCGTCCAGGAGTCAGAAGCCATGCCTGCCCTGGCCCTCACAGTGCAGGGTGGCTGCTGTGGGATTAGCCTCTGTCTTTCACGTTGTCACCCTTTGCTCATCAGCTGGAAGGGGGTGACCATGTTTCCAGGATCATCTTGGAATGCTTGAAAACAGTCCTCACGTCTCCATCCACACAGTTGACTATTAAGGCACCGGTTTGGTGTCTGAGCACATGGCTCGTGTGGCTGAGGCCTGACCCCTCCCTAGACCTGATGAGCAATGTGGCAGGTCAGGAACGATGCTAGA
>PVKA01010621.1:50615-64106 GCA_004027165.1 Ctenomys sociabilis
AAAAAAAAAAAAAAAAAAAAAAAAAAAAAAAAAAAAAAAAAAAAAAAAAAAAAAAAAAAAAAAAAAAAAAAAAAAAAAAAAAAAAAAGAAATTATGGACATAATGTAAAATTGTTCATTTTTCTAAAATGAGTCCTTAAAGTTTCACTACATATTTATACGTATGGAATCATTTTGCTTACTGCCTTTTCTTTGTGAGGCCTCATATTTATTGTAAGTCACATCGCATAAAAATAATTAAATAAAGTGAAAGAATAGTGGAACTGTCCAAATTCTACCTTGCAAAACAAGCTTTCCCAGCCATATCTGTCTCATCATTGTCACCTGCACTGGGGAGGGATGACACATTCTCAGGAATCCACAGAGGTGTGGTATTATTGTCACTGATTTCAGAGTAGAGAGCAGGCCACTCTGTGTTTAAGTGGGAGTCCCTAATGTATTTCATTTTAGAGAAATTTTAAATTTTTATGATGTTGCTGAACACCACTGGATGATTTGTGCTGTCCTCCTGTATGGAGTATTTCCATTAAAATATGTTAAAATTTTTATGATGTCAAATGTCTTCCTCTTCCTTTTTTGATGGTCTGGGATCTAGCATTGAAAAGCCTAAGATAATACATCTGTTCCCTTGTAGTTCCCCTAAAAATCTAGGTTTAGAAAAATAGCTTGTCTTAAAAGTTTTTATGATTTTTAACTTTTGTTTTTATTTTTTGGAGTTTATTTCAATGAATACCGAAATGGAGAAGTCTAGCTTCATTTCCCTCCAAGGTAACAGTCGATCCTGATTTCCCTGTGTATGCTGGAACACTGTGTTTCAATTCTTCTGTTTCTTTTTAAATCCATTAATACCTCACTTTTAATTATTGTAGTGAAGGAAAGGTTTTGGGTTTTGGCTGTTGATCACTGATAGGACAATTGTTTTCTTAGGGTTCTTTCAAAAATTCTTGGCTATTTTTGCACATTTTCTTTTTCAGATGAGCTTGAGACTGCTTGTCAAATTTCCTTTAGAAATGCTGTTGAGATTTTAATTGGGAGTGCATGGAAATTATAGATTAATTAGGGAAGAATTTACCTCCTTATAGTATTGACTCTTCCCACCCAAGAAAGGTATGTTTTTATTTTTTTGTGGTACCAGGGATTGAACTCAGAGTATGTTTTTATTTATTTGGGTCTTCTTTAACATTATTTAAAAAGCTACCACTTTCTCCATATTGATGTTACACACTTTTCATTTGGCTAAATGCAGTTTAGTTTTTTACTGGTTATGTTCAGGATAGGTCATTGTGAAAATGGAAAGGGAAAGCCATTGGTTTTTGTGCGATTTGTCTTTCTAGCCGCCTTCCTGTATGCTGTCATCGCTGTTCATCCTTTGATTCTCTTGGCTTTTCTGGATCATCATAAATAACAGCTACCTGTAAATATAATGACGGCCTTACCTCTTTAATATTAATAACTCATTTCTTTTTCATGCCTTATTTCAATATATAAGAACTCCTGACAGATGTTGCACAAGCTCTGGTTCTCAAGCTCTGTTGTGGCATACAGGAATGCTCCCAGTTTCATGCCATTTATGAACGTCTCCTGTAGGTTTCCTGAGGTTGGCCTTTATTAAATTAAGGACATTTTTTATACTCCTGGGTTTCTAAGAGGTTTAAATCCTAAAAGGAATTGATATTACATTTTTTACATGTTCTCTTTTCTCAAGAGCATCTGTTCACCGAATATTTTTTTCCTTTACTGTTTAATCTGTTTAATGGAGTACAATGCACTAATAGATTTGGTGACAGTGGAATCAATTTCTTTCATTCTTGGAATAAAGGTAGATCACGCTGTGGTTTCTGCTTTTTGAGCCATCACTTCCTAGGCTGAGGGTTGGTTGCCCTGCTGCTCTTGCGGGATGGTGGGAAGCTGCCTGTCTTCTCCGGTACTGTGAATGGGGCTGCGTGTGGTAGACACGTCCTGCTACGGGGAACGTGGCTGGGCTAGACAGTCAGCCTTATTGGATACAGGGTCTTCTTTTTTTTTTCTGAACCAGGAATTGAACTCAGGCCCTTACACTTACCAGGGAAGCGCTTATTCCACTGAGCCACCTCCCCAGCCCCTCTACCGTGGCTTCTTAAAGGACAAGGTTTTTTAAAAAAAATTTCTATTCTATCTTTTATTTTTATTTAACCTATTTTTAACCTATTCTGGTTTTTTATTTCTCCTTGAGGGAAGTTTGGTAATTACATTTTTCTAGAAAATTATCCATTTCTCCATGTTTTCAAATATATGACCAAAATTTAATATAGAATTTTAAAATATATCCTCTGTATAATAGTCATTCCTAATCTTAATAATGATTGTTCCTAATCTTATTTATAACAGCTCTCATTTTTCCCTTGATTAACAAAAATTGCCATTTTTTATTAAATAGGTTTTTCCAGAGAACTAGGCTACATTAAGTTTCTCTTTTGTTTTAGAAATTTCTGCTTTTTGTTATTTTTAAATCCTTTCAGCCCTTTAATTTTTGGTTGTTTCCTTTCCCCTAGATCCTTGAATGTAATGTTTATTAAATTCTTTGTTTTTAGGACTTTATGTGCCCTAATAAATTAATAAATGTTATATAACATAATAACAGTTATCGTTGGTTTAGTTATACCACACTCCTTTTGCTCATCACTTCTAAATACTTATAATTTCAATCCCACCCACACCCCACCATACTGGAAATGGAGCCCATCCCCAGCCCTTCATAGTTCTCATAGTCACTAAGCTTCCCGTGCTGGACTTAACTTGCAGTCCTCCTGCCTCAGCCTCCCGAGTGCTGGGATTGCCACCACACTGGGCAACTTTCTTTGTGGCCTACCATACTTTTAGAGACAGCCCAATGAATGTTTGAAGAACATTTTTATTTACTAGTTATTGAGTATAAGACAGTTTACAACCCGTGGCTACATTTGGCCAGCAGGTGTGTTCTGTTGGACCCACACAGTACTTGTTTTGAATTTGAGCAAACATTTACAAATTTATATAAATATATGCATTGGGGCTTCTCTTAAAAACTCAGACTCCTTGGCCCTCTGGGGTCCTCATTCCTCTGTGGCGACAGTGAGCTACGGGTGCACAGCGGCTGCTGCCTATGCGAAGGGCAGTTCCTGTCCCTGCGGGGGCCTTAGTGAAGCTCCACATGTTGTCCCATCACCCTGCCTTGTGCCTGCAGGTGCAGCATTTGTCACCCATTGTTTGATCAAGTTTATGCAAGATTTCTGGATTCCTTTTTATTTTTTATCTACCTGACATATTTCTGAAAAGGGATGTTGGGCTCTGGGATAACTAAGAATTTGCCAGGTTGTTTTTTTTTTCAATTTTTGCTACATACATTTTGAGTTGTGTTATAAGATACAGGAAAGATATCTCTTCTTGGTATAATGAATCTTTAATCAATAGAAAACTCTCTAGTTATATTCTGGCTGTTAGCCATATTGCCACATCTGCCCAGTTCTTTTATCCCTACCTTATGTATATTTTGACTTTCATTTTTAACTTAGTTTTGTAAACAGCATCCACTAGGATTTATTTTCTTTCTTTTTTCTTTTTCTTTTTTTGCAGAATCAGGGATTGAACTCAGGCCCTTGGCGCTTGCCAGGGAAACGCTTGTTACACTGAGCCATCTCCTTGGCCCATGATTTATTTTCTTAAACACAAATGAAAATTTCTTATTCGGACATGCTGATTTGATTTATATTTATATATATATATATATATATATATATACATATATATATTCTCTTCTTTTAAGTTTTACATTTTACATTTCTGTTACCCTGAAGCACATATGTTTGAATATATAGGGCCAGGCCGGCCAAATAGCTCAGTGGATTAAGGTGCCTGAAGGCAGGTGCAGGGGCTGGAAGTTTGATTCCCAGACCTGCCAAGTCTGCCCTGCCCCCGGGGCACACTGAGATGGCAATGAGACTGGGCATGATGGGGCACGTGCCTGAAATCCCAGCTCTTGGGATTCTGTGAACAGGCAGATCACTACAAGTCCGATCTAGTAGTGAGACTCTGAACATATATATATATATATATATATATATATCAGGAATCTAACTCGGGACCTTGCACTTACCAGGCAGGCACTGTGCCACTGAGCTATATATCCCCAGTCCTAAAGTTATGTTTTTGGCTCTATTTAATATCCTCTTCTGAGCAAATCAAGAACCTTACCCTTGCATGTCTTTTTGCTTTCTTTCCCTCCCTGCCTAGTGTGGAATTCAAACTCTGCATTATTTTTTAATAATTTTATATTATGCATCAATAATAGGCGAGTTTAGCTACAAAGGTCAGTTTTCTGATCTCCATTGTTTCTTACCTCCATCTCTTATGTGATTTTATTTTACTAGATTTTCTTACCTGCCAAGTCACTTTTAAAGGATATTTTTGAGTGTTTTCTATACATATAGATGGTTACATGGAAAGTACATCTTGAAGTCTTTGGTATCCAATGTCTTTATTTTCTTCCTCTAAAATTTACTGAGTTTTAAATTCAAAATAAATCAAATTAATTTTCATTGAGAGTCTTAAAACACCACTCCGTGGTCTTTGGCACCTAGTGGTGCTGATGGGGGTTTTGTCTGACAGTTTCCTTTGTTCAGAAATGTACTTCACCAGGTAATGATGTGGTTGTCCCAGCTCCCCACCTGGCCTGCCACCGTAGTTTTTCCTGGGTTCTTTGGCTAGAGGAGGGTGGTGACTGTGTGCGCATTTTCTGTCTTCCCAGGCTGCCCCTTCTCTGGTGTTTAGCTGGAGAAAGTGGGCTCTGTTTGTGTTTCGTTTTTGTATGCTCCCCATAACACCACAGGCACTAGCATCTTTGTCTCCAACTCGGAGACACTTGAGACAAGAAAGATCACCAGACCTTGCCTCCGCCAGGTGCCAGGTCCCCAGCCAGCCTGGCTTTCTCCACCTTTCAGAATTTTCTTGTGTTTGTTTCATGTGCTACACTTGGGCTTTCCTTTCCTGAGCAGAGAAGACAGAGCAGAAGCAGTCATACCTTCCTGAGAGCAGAAGTCCTTTGATTGATTGCTAACAGATACTCTGCGATCTTGTCTTATGTTGAGTATATCAGTATCAACTTGGGAAGATGGTATTTTTCCAAGTTCTCTTAATCTTGTTTCTTGGGGGTCACCTGATTCTGATTTATGTTGCTCTTTACCTTGACGCTTCTCTTTCTCAGTACTGCTTTTCCTCGAGAACGTTTGCTGGCTCTTGGTTCTCCATTCCTGCTGCGCTCACAGACCGCAGTCTGTCTGTGAGCGGTGGTGTGCCCTGATGGCAGGGGCTTGCTGGGGTGCAGGAGGGCAGATAGCCTGCTGCCTTCCTTCTGAGAGGATGGTGGGCAAATGTCCCAGGCGGCCTCGAGCCCTTGCCTGGCTGTTGCCTTTCTCACTACATTTGTCTCTGGACAAATCCTGCAGCTATTCCCTGTGCCTGCCTCTCCCACCGGGTCCCATCCTGAGCCTCCAGACCTTGCACACCGGGCCTGAGGGTTTTGAGCACTTGTGGAATCGCTGCACCCCCCCCCCCCCCCGACGACCCCCAGCTCATGCTGTCTGCTTGCTGTGTACCGTGGTTCCTGAGAATGCCTGGCCTACTGGCGTTCAGATTTGTGGTTTTCCTTTTAACTTTTCTTTTTTCAGGTTTGGGGCTCTGTGCACTCCATGCACTTTTCTGATTCGGTCTCCTTGCCCCGGTATTTCTCTTGTGCTATTGAAGCAGCCATCCTGGACCGCTACTGGCTGTGAAGCTGACTGACCCTGTGCCCCTGGAGTCATTGCTGCAGCTGACGCTCAGAGCGATGCTGTGAGCCGGGTATTATTGGGCTGCTTGACATCAGGGGAGACCAGTAGTGAGAGCAGTGAATTACCATGCCAGGGCGTGGGACCACACAGCTTCGGGGGCAGAGCAGATGTGAAACTGCTCTGTTGACCTGATGGTGGTTTTCCCTGTGCAACCCTTGCTGACACCAGGACACAGCAATGACCCCATGAGGACAGCTGCCCCAGAGCCCAGGGGCTGGAAGCAGAAGCAAAAGGGAAGCCTTCATGGTGTGCAAATACCGTATTGTTTCTCTTGGCAGAATTCATATTCCTTGCTTCTTTCTGCTGGCCTAAAACTAATGATGATGGGAATAGCATGAGGAGGCAGGCACCTTTCTGAGCCTCTTTGTTCGTCTAAGACTCCTCTTTTTTCTCTATCTTTTTAAAATTTAATCTTTGAAAAAGTGCTGGCACACATGCAGTTCTGCTCCCTTCCTGTTTTGCTCCTTGCCCCTGGTCACCCACATCAGCTTCTGACTGGTGGGGGGTGGTGGGCTTTCGGACTTCGCTTCCCCTTAGCACCGCCTACAAGGTGAGCTCCGGGCACAGGTCCCTGCCAGCACAGGAGTGAGCCCATGCTCAGTATCCGGCCTCCTGGCCCTGTGTCTCGCCTGGCACCCTCTGCTATACCCTCTCGAGAGCCACAGGTGCTGCTACACCCATGCTAATTTGTGCATCGGTGAAGCTTACAATAATGTACACTATGGGGCAGATGACAAGCCCTCGACCCTTTAGTGTCACAAGTACCGAGCCTGTGTCAGGCTCCTCGCGGATGCCACTGTGGAACAGGAGTCAGGCATTTTCCTGGTCAGGAGCAGTGTCAGGAGGCGCATGGCATCTCGGGACAGCATGCTTTGTTTCTGAGAAGCAGTGCTAGCTGAGGGCCCTAGTCCCAGAGGACCAATTGGGACAGGGCTGAGAGAGGCTTCGAAGCAAGAAAAATGCGCCTGCTCAGGCCTCAAGAAGTGCTTGCATCTCTTCAGGCCCTGTTTATTTCTGGGAAGGAAAAGTAAACAGTGACTGTGTAATTTCTGTTGATGTTTTTGCTCTATATTTTGATTGGGGAACTAAATCATATTTTTCCTTTCATAAACATGAAAATATTAAGTACATAATGGTTAAATTAATCCATCCCCATAAATTGGTTAATTATGTTAATTCCGAAACACGAAATTCAGTCTCATTAGTGTTTCCATCAAGCAGTTTAGGCTTGTGAAGCTTTTAGGAGAACCGTTTAAGCTCCAGATTAATCTTCAAAGGTTCCAAGTGCATTTTCAATGCACTAGGATTTAAAATTCATTGGGAGGTTGAAGGGAAATTTGGTTAATGTTAGAAGCCAATGCCATTGGGGAATCAGGGTTCTGCATACCTGTCCTTCACCCCCTCCTCCCATTCTGGTCAAAGACCCCTGCCTACTACCTCTGACCACCCTTAGGCAGATCCGTAGAAAGGAGGAGATGGGCAGAAATTCTCCATTGCCCTTTACTCTGTGTGTCTGACGACCATTCCCTCAGTGGGCCACCAGGCTGCAGTTTTCCTCAGGACAAGCAAGACTCATGTCCCAGAGCTGAGGGCCAAATAGATTAGGTTCCTGAGACGTGTGAGAGAGATAGAGATAGATGTGAAGACTCCGGGAGGGAGCACTTCAGATCTAAGTGATAAGCTCTTGGGTGTCTGCATCAGCTCTCCCGTTGCCGGACACAAAAGCCCCTATAGCCACAGTTTAAGGGGCAGAAGTTCAATTTGGCTCACGCTTTAGGAGGATCTAGTCCATGATTGTCTGTCTTTAAGCTGCTCGGTTTACTGTGGCCAGAAAGCAAAGCTGGGGAACAGGGCAAGGTACAAGGGAGCAGACATAGACCCAGTACCATGCCTCCATGACCCACCCAGTTGTGCTCCAGCAGTCCCCAGGCAGATGCCAGAGCCCATGAAGTTGACACCCCACCCTAACTACCGCAGTGCCCTTTCCTCATGGCAGCTTTGTACTTCAGCTATCTTCTTCAAAAGCTAGCTCAGGGTGCATGTTGGCTTCTTTGTCCTACCCACCATCCTCTTGGAGTTTCTACTGTCCTCCCTTGTGGTGTAAACATGTAGATGCTGTAAGTGACCCCAAAGTGAGCTCTTTTGCATCCCAAATTGCTCATCCTCACTGAATTGTAGAGTCCCAGGCTGTTCACTGGGCCCCACCTCCAAGGGGGGAGACCATGGGAAATGCAGTGTAGGTGTCAGCTCTTGGATGGGGACTTAGTGGTGAGGAGACAATTGTCATTGCTAAGGAAGCAGTTTGTGACTCACCATTCCCAAGAGCACTGAGCATATCACACCACAAGTGCCTTGGAGAAGCAGTAGGGTCAAGTGTAGGCCAGGAAAGCTACTGACCCAGGGGTAATGGTTTCCAGGAGAAAGCTGGGGAAAGCCAAAGCAGGCCTGAGGTAGCCCCTTTGGATAATCTCTTTAGGCCCTAGGGGTCTAAGTGCGGTCTCCATGTGCCCTGGAGTGGTTAGGGTGGAAGGGTAGTGTTCAGAGGCTTGAGAGCCTGCTTAGAAGGTGAGTGGAGGCATAGTTTCTGAATTGGTTGGTTTGGGTGTGAAAGGTGCCGTCCTGGGCCACTGAGTTTGCCATCTCTAGGAACTGGCCAGCCCTGGAAGGGACTGTCTTCACAGGGTGTCAAAGGGTGGGAATACAGCAAATCGAAACACAGTTAACACAGCGCTCCTGTGTAGGTGAGGCCCCCTCTCATGGGCCCAGGGCCTCGTGGAGGGGCTCGGGCCCACTTGCCGCTGCCTCACTGACTGCAGCTGTGTTTCTGCCCTGGAAGGAGACAGAATGGCTCCATCAGGAGTCCAGAGCAGAGCAGGAAGCCGAGAGACAGCCTGGTGGTGATGCCTGGTAGTTTCCGTAGACACGGTGAAACAACAGCAGATGGAGTTGTGACAGTGCAAATGGAGATGTGGCTGGACAGCTCAGTAGACCTCAGCTCCCTGGGGTTCCTAGCACAAGATTGTCCTACGGGGGCGCATGTAGAGCTCGGAGAGCACGAGTACAGTCTTGGGTGGTAATGAGAGTGAGCAGAAACGTTTTAGGTTTGTAGCATTTGAAACAACTGTTGAAACTTTGCTTGTCCCAGCATAGCTACTCGTAGAACAGAATGTACTATAGTTTTGCTAAAAAGGAAGGAACCCCAAACCAATAATTCTCTGGATTTACTAAAATAAACTCAGGATTAATGAGCAGATTTGTTGGAGAGGCCCATTTGTCACACTCCGGAAGCAACAATCTAATTTTGCTTGCTACTGTTCATTGCTTTTGCCGTGCCATTCATTCGCTGAAGGCAAAACACATTACATCTCAATGAGCAAACGTGGGCCCTGTGTGGTCTGCCCACCTGCCGCCCTCCGGATGTTGGCAGCGCGGGGTGGGCAGCTGCCTTCCACTGTGTGTGTGAGCCTGAGTGAGCGTGGGTGTGGGTGTGCTTGGATGTGTGTATGTGTGTGTGTATGCGTGCGCGTGCGTGTGCACCCTCCCTTTTTAAGAACTAGCTTCCTGAAAAGGTTTTCAAGGCAAATGCTCTGTCTTGTGCTGTGTTAGGGCTGACTGCATGTTGATGGCTTTGCCTTGCCCTGTGCAAACTTATTATTTGGAAAGTCAAGATACAAATAAGAAATGGAGAAAGAAGAGGCAGGATGGGTTGGTATGAAAACAGTGGTGTTTATTTTAACTTTATAAAGAGGCTTATACAACAATTCATTTCAGCAAGTTCTCCCAGGATGTTTAAAATGTTATCGGGTGTAGGCAGTTTAATAGGAATGCTGATATTCTTGAAAGTGAGGCAAGCCTGTCCAATTTTTTCCTAGGAGCTTCTCAGGATGCCTTGAGTTGTCTGGTGTAGGACTGAGCCCCGGCAGCCATCTGAGGGATGCACCCAGACATGAGGTGCCTAGGTCCAGGAAAGCGAGCATCTTGTTTCTTTTCAGCTCTTTTTCTACCTCGTGCCCACAGACCTGTCCTTATAGTGGGCTTCCTGAGCGGGTTTATCTTGCTACCATGAGCTCTGAACCCAGCAGGCAGAAAAGCAATCCATTAGCAAGCAAACAACAGGGAGTTAATTTGCCATCAAAATGACTTGTCCAAATTATTTTTGTACCCAGCAATTTATAGTAAATGGGCCTTTCTTTTTTCATTAGAAAAATGATTGCTGTTTTTCTTTTCCTTGGCATTTCCAGAGAGCCATTCACATTTAAGGCTAATGTTGGAACAGCAGGTTTCTACTGAAAATATTTACCTTCTCTCTGTTGGCAACTTGTCAATGTTGGGGAAAGTAGATGCTCCTTTAAAATCTAAATACCTGATGCCTGCTTTCTCACACGTTCATTAGTCATGTTCCAGAACAAAGAGCATTGTAAGAGGCGCTGGGAAATCTTTCTGTTCTTCTGTTTTTACATGTTTTGGATGTCTCTGGCATTCTGTTTTTTTTTTTTTTTAAATAGGTATTTCATCTCTTAGAACTTAAGTGAGAAGGTCCAAAGTAGCAGGTTCAGTTTCACCACTAGAACACTGGTATAGGCTTTGGCTGCCCATGGGCCAGTAAGGTGCCCCCTCAAAAGTCCATTGCTAACTGTAAAGCCACAAAGATTCTACTTTTATTTATCCTGCAGCCATGACACCAGAGTGCGTTAGTCTCTCTTCCATTGCTGTGGCCAAATACTGAGGTTGAATAACTTTAGCTCACAGTTCCAGAGCCTGATAGTTCAAACAGCATAGTTCCGGCTCTGGAAACCCTTTCCCGCAGTGCACCCTGGCAGGTAGGACAGTGGCAGGAGCATGTGCTAGCACGAGAAATCCTACAGTGAACCAGGAGGCCAGAGAGCGACAGGGACCAATCTAATCTTGCTCTTCTATAACCACCCTTCCAGGACCTAGCTAGGGTCCCACAAGAACTGCCTAACCACAGCACAGCACAGCACCCTGAGGGGCCTAACCACTTCCCAAATAAAATAAAATACCATGGATGAATAATCCGACCCCCTGCGCAGTTCTGAGGCAGGAGCTAGGAAGGATGCGGAGGCCCCCCATGGGTGGCGCCCGCATTCTTGTATCAGGCAGGGGTGTGACGGGGTCTGTTGTTCTGTTAGAATTATAACTAATGTGTTTTTGAATACAACTCTTCATACATATTGCATAGTAAATCTTAGAACATGAAGAGGGAAACAGGTATTGCACTGAGACCTGTTTTTACAAATGGGGAAACTGAGGTTTGCTTAGTCTCAAGCTAGCTACTTTCTGTGTGCTTGGAAGTGTACATGGATCTTCCAGTTTATCTTGTCAGCTCATAGAGACAGAAACTGTCATTGATGCAATGTACAGAAAACGGAGGCCTTATGAGGTGGGAGACCTGCCAGGGTCCCCTGCTGGTCACAGGTGGTGTCCACAGCAGGACCTGACCCAGAATGTGGGTATTAGAGCAGAGCACTCTGCTCCGTGGGCCTCCCCTGCACCGTGGGCCACAAGGTGACTCCTGGCCATGTGGGCAGTGGTGCTTGGGCAGTGGTGTCTTTCCCAGGCTGTCCTGCAGCCAGGCAGCTTAGGCCATGAAGTGAAGAAGCTGATGAGAGCCAGAGGGGAAGATGCACTGTGCCGGGGCGTTCAGTGCACCCCACCCCACCCCACCACTCATGTTCAAGGCCATAAACGTACGAGGTGGCTCTTCCCACAACCTCAGCCCCGTCCTCCATCACTCCCTCGCCCACTTGGTTGGCACAGCTTTCTGGCTCTGGGCATATTGTTGAACTTCTGCTGTTTAATTTTGAGTACCGTTCCCAGGCTCTCAGAGTAGGAGTTTCTAGGTAAGCTTGGTGTCCCTGCTTCAGTGCAGGGCACCAAGATGCTGTGGCCTACCATAGCACTTTCTTCCCTAATGCCACCCCAAGGGCACCTAAGGGCACCCAGCCTCCTGAAGACCTGCCACTGTGACTCCTGTGCTGTCTCTCTGGCTCCTGACTCAGGACCTTGGTGCAGAGGTTAAGGGAAAAGCCTTAAGGGAAACCTTAAGCAAACCTTCAAAAGTGAGTAGAATGGAAGGATTCACCACAGCTGGGTCTTCAAGTTTCCCTGTAGATAAGAGGTTTCTTACCTTCCAAATCATGGTTTTGTCATTTCTTTTCTTTTTTGAACTGGGGATTGAACTGAGGCCCTTGTGCTTGCCAGAGAAGTGCTTATTGTACTGAGCCATCCCCGGACCCCCAGTTCTATCATTTCAATCATAGCAAATCATGCAGTTATTTGTAAACCACATCCTACCTTTTTTTTTTTTTTTTTAAATCCATGTGCTACTAAGAGAAAATACAAGGTAAGAAAACTAGAAATGTATGTATTAGGGATCTGTGCTCATCAGTTATCCATCAGAAGGGACAGCAGGATGTACCTGCGATTAGTTCAAAATGATAGGACAAGAAGACTTAACTCACACAAGACCTTAAGTCCCTGAGCGTCTGAGAAGGGAAGGTCTCTCCTCCCAGTCTCTCTCCCTCTTGAGGCCTAGCCTGTCTCTGTTAACCTCAGCAGAAAGTCACTTGGAATTTAAGAAGGATTGGCCCTAGGACTCCCCACGTAGGAGACACATGGATGTGCAAATCCCTTACGTAAAACAGCGTCGTGTCTGCGTGCAGCTTCCACGCGTCCTCCTGTGTACTTTGAGTCATCGCTAGATGACTCGCAACACCTCATACAATGGGAGCGCCCTGTGACCACTGTGCTGACCACTGTGCTGACGAGGGGATGCGTTCCACTCTCGTTCAGGAGATAATTTCAAGCAGAAAGGTCAGTGCCTGCTCACTTCCGCTGTCACTGTTTCCCAAATAGTTTTCATGTTTGGTTGGTGGAACCCTCAACCACCAATGGATGCTAAGCCTGAGCCTAGGGCGAATGAGCTACAGTTTGTTTGTTAGATTCAAGGGTCCCATTTTTGAGCCCCCACTAGATGCTGATGTAGATTCTGGGGAATAAGTAAGCCCAGTACAGGTGAGGCGGGGGGATCCGCGCGTGGTGAGGAGCTCCGGGGAGGGCTTCCTGGGGGTGGGGGTACTGCAATTATTAACATCCATGTTTTGAAAGAGTCCTTAATGGCGAAGGGAAATGTTTCATATAAAATTCAGTTTAAAAAAGATCTAGAGAGCAAGGCACTATTGCATGTACCTGTAATCCCAGCATTTAGGAGGCTGAGGCAGGATTGCTGTGAGTTCAAGGCCAGCCTGGGCTAAAAAGTGAGGTCATGGTCAGCTTGAGCTGCACAGAAAGACCGTGCCTCCCAAATAAAAAGTAAAATATCCTGCAGGCAAAGAAAAATATTAAAAGACAGCAACCAAAATATTATCATTTGTTATTTCTGTTTCCCAAGCTTTCGTCAAAGAGCGGATATTATTCTTTTTTTTTGTTTGTTTGTTTTTTGTCTTTTTGAGACAGGGTCTCACTATACAGTTCAGGCTGGCCTTAAGCTCACTTTGTAGCTCAGGCTGGTCTCGAACTCACAACAATCCTCCTGCCTCAGCCTCCCAAGTGCTGGGATTATAGGCATGCGCCACCACGCCCGGCTTTTTTTTTTTTTTTTTTTTTTTTTTTTTTTTTTTTTTTTTTTT
>PVKA01010622.1:0-47747 GCA_004027165.1 Ctenomys sociabilis
TTTGTATCCTGCTATGCTACTGAATTTCCCTATCAGTTCTAGTAGTTTCTTGGTGGAATTTTTGGGGTCTTCCAAGTAAAGTATCATGTTGTCTGCAAATAGTGATAATTTAACTTCTTCTTTTCCTATTCTTATTCCCTTTATTTCTCCCTCTTTTCTAATGGCTGTTGCTAAGGATTCCAAGACTATATTGAATAGGTGGGGTGATAGAGGACACCTATCCTTGTCTTGTACCTGATTTAAGAGTAAAAGATTTCAGTTTTTCCCCATTTA
The DNA here is from genome assembly GCA_004027165.1 of Ctenomys sociabilis. Lineage (NCBI taxonomy): Eukaryota > Metazoa > Chordata > Mammalia > Rodentia > Ctenomyidae > Ctenomys > Ctenomys sociabilis. The sequence continues at coordinate 274 of PVKA01010622.1, forward strand.
GGATTATATGAGCTTTTGGGTTGTCATAGATGGCTTTTATCAAGTTAAGATAGAGTCCATCTATTCCAATGTTCTGTAGGACCTTGAACATGAATGAGTGTTGGACTTTGTCAAAGGCTTTCTCTGCATCAATTGAGATAACCATGTGGTTTGTAGATTTCAGTCTATTAATATAGTGTATTACATTTATAGATTTTCGAATATTGAACCATCCTTGCATCCCTGGGATGAATCCTACCTGGTCATGGTGTATGATCTTCTTGATGATTTGCTATATTCTATTTGCCAGGATTTTGTTGAGTATTTTTGCATCATGTTCATGAGGGAGATTGGCCTGTAGTTCTCCTTTTTGGTTGTGTCTTTACCTGGTTTTGGAATGAGTATTATACTTGCCTCCAGAAATGATTTTGGGAGGACTTTTTCCTTTTCAACTTCGTGGAAGAGTTTGTGGAGTGTGGGGATTACATCTTCTATAAATTCCTTGTAGAATTCAGCTGTGAATCCATCAGGCTCTGAACTTTTCTTTGTCAGTAGGCTTTTTATTACGTTTCATATTTCATTGGCTGTTACCGGCTTATTGAGAGTTGTAATATCTTCTTGATTCAGTTTTGGTAATTTGTACCTTTCGAGGAATCTGTCCATTTCTTCTGTGTCTTCTATTCTGTGAGCGTAAAGATTCTCGAAGTAACTATTGATAATCTTCTGAATTTCTACTGGGTCTGTGGTGATTTCACCCTTTTCATTCCTTATCGCTTGTACTTGAATTTTCTTTTGCCTCTTTTTGATGAGGTTGGCAAGAGGCTTATCAACTTTATTTAATTTTTCAAAGAACCAACTTTTGATTTGTGGATTCTTTGAACTGTTTTTTTCATCTCAATTGAGTTAATTTCTGCTCTAATCTTTATGATTTCTTCCCGTCTTTGCGCTCTGGGTTTTCTTTGCTCTTCTTTTTCTAGTTGTCGGGGGTGCAACATTAAGGTGCTAATTTGTTCCCTTTCTGTTTTCCTAATGTGTGAGTTCATAGCTATTATTGTCCCTCTACGAACTGCTTTCATCGCATCCCATAAGTTCCGGGAAGGTGTACTTGAATTTTCATTGAATTGTAGATATTGCTGAATTTCTTGTTGAATTTCTTCTGCAACCCATTGATTGCTGAGTAGGGTGCTGTTTAGTTTCCATGAATTTAGCGGGTTTTTCTGGTTTCTTTTGTCATTTATTTCCAATTTCATTGCATTGTGGTCAGATAGTATGCATGGGATAATTTCTATTTTCTTGCATATACTTAGGCATGACCTCTGGACTAGTATGTGGTCTATTTTGGAAAATGACCCATGTGCAGCTGAAAAAAATGTGAATTCAGCTGTGGTTGGGTGAAACACTCTGTATATGTCCACCAGGTCCATTTGTACCAAGCTCTGGTTCAGTTCTGCTACTTCCTTGCTAATTTTTTGTCTGGTTGACCTATCTTTTTGAGCTAAGGGTGTGTTAAGATCTCCTGTTAAGATTGTGTTCTTAGACATTAAGTTTTTCATGTCCCTTAAGATTTGTCTTACATAGTTGGGTGCTCCTGTGTTGGGTGCATAGATATTTATGAGTGTTACTTCTTGCTCTTGAATTTTTCCCCTGACCAATATATAGTGGCCTTCTTTGTGTCATTTGATCCTTCTTGGTTTGAAGTTGAGAGTGTCTGAGAACAGAATTGCTATTCCTGCTTTTTTCTGAGGTACTGGGGCATGTAGTATTGTTTTCCATCCTTTGAGTTTGCGCCTATGAATGTCCTTTTGTGTTAAGTGTGTTTCTTGTATACAGCATATTGTTGGATTTTGTTTCCTAATCCATTGTTCCAGGGTATTTCTCTTAATTGGAGAATTGAGTCCATTTACATTGATGGTTATAATTGAAATGTGCTGACTTATGTTTGTCATGATATTTAGCTGGTATTGTTTACTCCTTTGTAACCTGTATTTAATTGACTGTCCTGTTTAGTGTTTTCCTTCCATTCTCTTTCATGGAGTTCTGGTCGTTATGGTCTCTCTCTAGAACCTCTTTCAGCAGCCTGTGAAAGGATGGCTTTGTCATCATGAAATTCTTTAGTTGTTCTTTGTTGTGGAAGTATTTCACTTCTCCAGACTATCAGTTTTAAAGAATCTTACAAGTAGAAATGCAAAACTATGAAAAACGTGTCAGGCCTAGGTGGCCTGCATGATAGCACACACCTGTAATTCTAGCACTCAGGAGGCTGACACAGGAGGATTGCCGCAAGTTCAAGGCAACTCTGGTCTACATAACGAGTTCAGGGGCAGCTTGAACTATATATACATTGAGACCCTGTCTCATAAATAAATAAATAAATAAATAAATAAATAAATAAATAAATGCCATAAAAGTAACAATTTGTTGTTTTGTTTTATAGTTTGAAATGCTGAATTACTAGGAAGGGCACTAAAATACACTGTTATCCTTATAATAGTTGATTCTAGTATTCAGATTTTTATCATATTTGTTCTAGTTTTATGTCTTTTCCTTTTTGGCAGGGGGGCTGGGTTATTGTTGTTTTCACTTTTTAAGACAAGGTCTTGCCATGTAGCTCAGGCTGGCCTTGAAGTTTTGTATAAACTAGTTAACCTCAAACTCTTGTTGATCCTCCTGAATACCAGGATTACATGCATTTGTTTTTAAAATTAGCTAAGAGAAAGATGTGGAGCATTAACTTGAGTATTAAATTGAGCATGAACTTATATTCTTTTCTTTTTTTCTGTTGTTGTTGAATGGTAAATCAGACTTACAAAAATGTATTTTTAGATTTTTTGTTTTGCCTTCACATAGGTATGTGCTCACATTGTTCAAGCTATACGCATGGAAGCCACCAGAGTTCGTGAAGAATGGGAGCATGCCATATCAAGCAAAGAAAACGCCAATTCTCAGCCAAATGATGAAGACGCTTCCTCTGATGCTTACTGCTTTGAGCTGCTCTCCATGGTTTTAGCACTGAGTGGCTCTAATGTAGGCCGGCAGTATCTGGCTCAGCAGCTTACTCTGCTTCAGGATCTCTTTTCCCTGCTTCATACTGCCTCTCCTAGAGTCCAGAGACAGGTGACTGAGCATACCACTTACTTTTGTGCTTCTTTGTTATTTGAAATACAAAAATCACAAAACAGAGAGGTTGGGTCTTGTAGCTCCGTGGTGGAAACCTTGCCTAGCATGAATGCAGCTTGTGTTCATTCCCCAACATCATGAAAAATAAATGAACAGCAGTAAAATTTACAAGACAGGGAGTCACCACACATGTTTAAGTGTGGATTTTTATGTTTTATTTCATGTTTTTGGTGGCCTATATATTTTATTCTATATTTTATTTTTGACCCTGTGTAATCAAAGCAATGAAGAAATTAAGAGCAAAATATGTTCCATTTTATTGATGTGTTATAATAAAGAATATGTTTGGCTATTGGTTACTTTCTTAACATGAAAATATATAATGTCATGTAGAACAGACCAAAAATAAAAGATAAGTTTTTTTTCTTGCAGCCCTGGGCCAGTAATTACCACTCCAGAAATTAAAAAGTACTTAAAATGTATTTCTCGGCTGGGGAGATAGCTCAATAGAATAAGTGCTTGTCTGGCAAGTGTAATTGCTGAGTTCAGTCCCCACTTCTGGAAAAAATTTAAAAAATAAAATGTATTTCTTTCCTTCTCAAAATGAAAAAAATAGTATTTAAATGATATTTCTGTTCTTCTTATAGATTTTGAAGTTATAGAATATAGCTTATATTTTCTGTTTAAAAATATCAAATATTTTATAGTAGCTTGCACATTAAAAATATAAAAACTATGAAACATCAATCTTTAAATGGATTTTTTTTTCTTATCAGGTAACCTCCTTACTAAGACGAGTTTTGCCTGAAGTCACCCCCAATCGTCTGGCCAGCATCATAGGAGTGAAATCTCTCCCTCCCGCCGATATCAGTGATATCATTCATTCAACTGAGAAAGGCGATTGGAATAAGCTAGGTATTTTGGACATGTTTCTAGGGTGCATTGCCAAAGCACTCACTGTGCAGCTAAAAGCTAAAGGAACCACCATTACAGGAACAGCTGGTACTACTGTGGGCAAAGGAGTTACAACAGTCACCCTTCCAATGATTTTTAACTCCAGGTTGGTCATTGCTTCTGTTTTGGTAACAAAGAATTAAAATATCATTTCAAATTCCACCTTGTCTTCTTGCTCACCAAATGGTATCAATAAATAATTTCTCATGTATAAAAGGAATATCATATGTATCATTTTCATTTAGTGGAGAACAGAAAGTGAACTGAATATATGAAGTTAGAATGTTTGACAAAGATTATAGACCACTACCTCATCATACATATATAAAAGTAAAACTTAGTTACATGTCATATATTTTTTACCAAAATAAAAATAAATAACCCTGCCTGGGATCAGCGTAGGGAGTTGTAAACTTTGCATCAACTAAAGCTCCAGAACAAATTATACAGTATTTTCCCAGTCTTCAATTCAGGAAATAAATCCTTTCTCAAAAAAATAAAACCTAAAAATTTCATTTAGAAAAAGAATCACTGATTTAACTACATAAAAATGAAAATTTATTGAATGATAATATTATTAAAATGTTTTAAAATATAACCAATTATCTTGGAAAAATATTTAAACCTGAATAATAGAATATTAATGATTAGCCATAGTATTAGTATCCTGCCTATAAAAGAGCAAACAAGCAATAAAAAGTTCAAGAATAAGACCACTCAGTTCAAAGAAACGAACAATGAAAAGATATTTTATCTTAGAGGAATATGGATTAAAGCAGTTGCAAAGTATCTTTGATGCTTTAGCAACATTATAAAGGCATTTTAATCTGTTATAAATTGCTGAAGCATTTTTGGATGTCAGTTTGATAATATCTTTGACCTATCAATTTTCCCTCCAGAAACTTTCATACATGTCTACAGAGATATCTGTACAAAGATGATATTGAATTGTGTGAATAGTGAAGAATTAAAGATGTCTTGAATAGTATAAATCATATAGAATGTAACACCAGAATGTTAATCATAGTATCATTTCCTGCATATACATGGTCTTGATAGAGAAAAAAATGTCAACTGATCTAAGTTGTAAGTTTATATTCTGCCACAAGTTCTATATTATCTCCATGTGCACTCGACAACTCCCCTGTGGTCCACAGACTATGCTTCAAACATCACTGTTCTAGAAAAATGTGTGCAAAAATAATGTGTAACCTGGTGAATAATTGAAACAGAACATAACTCAAAATAGCACTCTCTTGAGTTTGAGGGAAAAATAGGAGGTAATGTTTTGATTAACTATTTTTAAATGTTTTAATTCTAAAAATGTGTGCTGAATTTTTTTTTCATTTATAACAACTATCAAATTATTATGCTGATTTTTATTTATTTATTTTTTTTTGGCAGTTACCTTCGACGAGGTGAAAGTCACTGGTGGATGAAGGGTTCAACTCCTACTCAGATATCAGAGATCATCATTAAACTTATAAAGGATATGGCAGCAGTAAGTCCCATTTTCCTGACAATTAGAGCAGTGAGATACAGCAAGAATCTTGCTGACACAATGAACAGTTTATTCTGTGTAACTGATAGGACAAGCAAAGCACATTAGTGTTACTTTACTTAAGAGACTACTTTTAGTCCTGTGCTATTTATATTTTTGATCATTGATACAAACTATGTTCATTTCAAACTTCTCAATTAATTTACTTGAGAATTGTTATATAAGAATTCCAACATCTTAAAACTTAGATAGATTGTGTCCTGAAAAAGAACCTCTGTCCTTCCCAAAAAGAGGAAGAAGAGACAAAGACAAAGAGAAGCTCTCAGAAGTGGGAGTCTTATTCTCTCCCATCATCATAGTTCATAAGCCCGTTGTTCTTCTTCGCTAATATCCTACACCACTGTCAGTAAGATGTCAGAGTTAGGGGTAAATCTAAGAGTGATGAGGAGAGAATTCTCAGACCAACTGACTTTTATGAATTGCTCCATTATGTCAGTTCCCTCACACACTATTGTATTTTCAGGAAGCATCCTGAGGAGAATAAGTCTATGTAATATACATCCCCAAGTGGCAGTGTGAATTTAAGACATTTTTGAGGAGGAGGATGTAAACTGTCTTTTATCAGATTTATAATATGTGGATATAAGAAAATAATAATAACCAGGATATTCTCAGGAGAAAAATGTTCTATCACTTTTCTCAACACTATGGACATTTTTCTCCATATTTGTGGCAAATAGACTTTCTTAGGATATTCATTAGATGAAAACTTTAAGAACAATGTTTAGGAACCCCTAAATTATATAATAGTTAAGTGTTGATGCTCATAAAAATCAAAACAGCGAATAAATATAATTTAAACACACCTATTTAAACACTAGAATCCTGTTGGATTCTAGTTATAATCAATTGCCTTAGCTATATATATATTTCCTGTTAAATAACATTCCATACCCAAAATTACTCAAGCAGAGATACTGTAGTACTTCCATTTTTATTGAGATATAAGTGGAAATACTCTTAATCTCTAAAAAAATTATTGGATCTTAAAGTTTTATTTAATTTTCTTTAAATCATCAGAAATATTGACTAGAATTTGATTTTTTTTTTGAGAGAGAGGTTCTCATTATGTAAATGAGACTTGGAATTCATTTATTTGGCCCAGCCTGGCCTCAGACTCAAGCACACAATCCTCCTACCTCAGCCTCTTAAGTAGTACAATTACAAGTGTACACCACTACACCCAGCAGAATTTGAATTTTTCATAGGACTGTAAGGAATTTTTTTTTTAATGTATTTGGTACAGAGTCTCACTATGCAGCTTAGACTTACAGTGATCCTTCATTTCAGCTTTCCCTGCACTGAGATTATAAACATGCACCACCATGCCCTGTCTTCTCCTGAGGCAGGACTGCACTACAGGTATACTGTGGATTGAACCCAGTCCTTTACTTGCCTAGGCAGTCACTTTAGACCACTGAGCTGTCTCTGTGGCCCAAGAATTTTTGAGCTTAAAAGTCTGTGTCCTTCTATCTAAAATTAATGTGGTGCTGTAACAGTTTATCTTTTCTTTTGATGAGAGACATTATTTAAAAGAAAAGAATTTATTATAATATTTCTTGATACTTATTAAAATATTGTATCTTGCTCACTAGGGTCATCTGTCAGAAGCTTGGTCCCGAGTGACCAAAAACGCTATCGCAGAAACCATCATTGCCTTGACCAAGATGGAAGAAGAATTTAGGTCCCCTGTGAGATGTATTGCAACAACTAGAGTAGGTGTTTTTTAGTTTTGTTTTTATTTGGTCTATATCATTGTATGCCTTTTTAGTAGGAGATTTCAGCAACAAATGTAACCAAGTGAATCCACAATTTTTACCAAATAATGTATTTATTAAAAAATACAAATGGCTTTTTTAATGAATTATGAACTAAACATGGTAGTCATTATCATTTACTGTTAGGAGTGTTGTATCATTTGTTTCTTATTTAGAAATCCAAGGATATACTACTTTAATAAAGCTAGACAAATCACATTGTTTATTATCTTCCTAATGACCTATTTATTGTAACTTGTTTCAGTAGAGTAGCATTATGTTGTGATCAACTGAACATCCTTTGAGAATAAGGCCACTTTCCCCTTCATATGGCCCAGTTGTTTATAATGCAAAACCTCAAGGGATATATAAGGTCTTTCAAATAGCAAAAGCACTTGTCAGTGGTAGAGTGGGTCAATCTTTGAGGAAGGAGCATTTCATTCTTCAGAGGGGATGTCTATTGTGAGTTTCAATCTATATGATTTCATGTCCCATATGATTCCAAAAACAAGATTGTGTTGAGTTGGACAGTGTAACAACATTAGGAAGAAATGACACTGTTGGAAATTGCTTAGGTTAATTCTCTGAAGTCTGAAAAAGAAGGTAACTTGTGCTTTCGTAGGTTCAAGGAAGCTAATTTATACTGTCTTGATAGTGAGTATGACACTAGAAGCAAGTGTTTTTTATAGTAATCCTTTTCTACCACTCATAAGTTCTTATCTTTGATTCTACTTTTTTGTTTACTGCTTGCATTATTTTCCTTTTTTGTTGTTTTTTCTGTCCCTATTTTACCATTTCTTGTTCTTCATACCCAGTGACGCTCACATGCATTTGTTAAAATTAAGCCTTTTAAATGTTTTTGTTTTTCCACTAATGAAGGAATATATCATCGTACATAAAAAGTGACACCCTTTAAGCCTCAGAAGTTTAAAACTACTTTTAAATTTAGGATAATTTTCTAAATTGTATTAGTCATTTATGTCTGACAAAGTTGACCAAGTATAGTACTAAGTCTCTTCAAGGAAACAGACATTTCCAAGGAATTGTTACTATTTAGAAGAATTTATTATGTACCCAACTACTCATGGAACTATGAACAAGTAAATGGCCATTTACTACCTTCTTTAGAATTTCATGCCTCAGGTAAATGATACTGAATGGAAAAATATGCAGCAGGCATTGGTACAATAAAGTTAATGTGTGAAATCATTTATTTTAATACATGAATTTGTTTACATTATAGGCAAAAGATAATTTCATGTGTCAGAAAATAGGATTGTAGAGAAGCAGTTATTTGCTCAGTATATATATGAATGCCTACTGTGTATGTGGCACATACAACCATATGGCCACATGATGAGGTGTGTGCCACATCATGAAAGCTGCAGTGCTGCCACCAGGTGTCTATTTCCCAATTCAGCAGCCACTTATTGAGCAGTTATCATGTGTCATGTAGTCAGCCCTTTCTACCTATCTCCTAAAATCTCAATGGCCTAACAGCTTTTCCTCTCAACAGCTCTGGCTTGCTTTGGCATCACTGTGTGTTCTAGATCAGGACCATGTAGATCGTCTGTCCTCAGGAAGGTGGATGGGAAAGGATGGACAACAAAAACAAATGGTAAGATCAGAATTATAAGAACTTAAGAGGCCAGGGTCATGGCTTAGTGGTGGAACACTCACCTTGTATACATACAGTACTAGGTTGGATCCCTAGTACTACAAAAGTTAAAAAAAAAAAAAAAAAAAACACTGGGCCTGATGGCATATGCTATAATCCCAGCTACTTCAGAGGCTGAGGCAAGAAAATCACAGGTTGAAGGGCAACATCAGAGAAGTAGCTCAGCTGCAGAGAACTTGACTATTATTTTTTGGGCCCTTGGCTCAAAAAAAAAGGAAAAGAAAAAAGAATCTCATCTCACAAGTCTATTTTACTTAGAGTAATATTATAATAGAAACTTTAGGGAACTTAATTATATAAAAGAGCTTTCTCCTTTTCTTGTGTGTCTCTTTAGTTTGTGGTTTGTTTTGTTTTTTAGGGGTTTTTTTGGGGGGAGTTGTTTTGTTTGTTTTGAGATGGGTTTTGCTATGTTCAGACTGGCCTTGAACTCTGTGTAGCCCAGTCTGGCCTCAGTCTCAAGGTGATCCTCCTGTCTCAGCCTCCTGAGTGCTGGGATTAGCGGTGTCACCACATCTGGCAACTTGTGTCAGTTTTGCATTACACCAAAATGTGTTCATAGAGCTAGGGTGTAACTCAGTGATAAGAATCCTTAATTAATGTGCAAATTCCTGGATTTGATCCCTAGCACCACAAAGAAAAATAAGTATTTGTAACCAGACTGTGATTCTGTTGTAGAATTAGTATTAAAATCTGATTGGTCTTATGTTAGGAAGAAATAAAGTAGACAGGCAGTGTAAAATACTACCTAGTAACAGATGTACTTAAAGTAGGCTTTTTACATGTCTGAAAGTTCACTGAAAGAGAAAATATATAGGCTACTTTCAACATTTTTATTGCTCAAGCTGAAAAAAATGAATCATTTATCATACAGAATGTGTAGATATATAATGGATTGAATATGAAAAGCAAAGTATACATAAATGTTCATTTTACTAATCTCTGAATCTTTCAAGTGCATTAATTTGAATTCTGAGATTTTCCTGCCTAGTACATTATCACTGAGTAATTTTAAGTGACTTTTAGACTTAAATATATTTGTCATTCTTTTTAACACTAAGCTTAAAATCTTAATAGATTTTAGAATAAGTCTGCTATTGTACAATCGTGCCTTGGTACTCACCTACTTTGAAATTCATCAAATTTGGTGTTGCACACATTTGGCATGAAAATTTTGACCTACTGTTCTTCATTTGTTTGATGGTCAGTCCACAAGCTAGAGCTCATTGATGTTACTTGCCTCAGGAATCACTACCCTTTCTCCCCAAAACAATTTGGGCACCTGTCATTTCTGGTCCTCTTCATATCTCTTTGAACTGATTCATGATGAGTACCAAGATACCAATGTAGGGCCATGAAGATAGCTCAGTAGTCTAAGCACCTGAGAGGCAAGCACAAGGACCCAGGTTTGACCGCAGTACCACATGCTATGCCATCCCCACCTCAGGCATGCCGAGCTGGCTACCAAGACCTGGCATGATGGCACACACCTATAATCCCAGCACTGGTAAAGCTAATAGAGGAGGATCACTACAAGTCCAAGCTGGGTGCTGAGACCCTGTACCAAATAAATTCTTTTTTAAAAAAGCACAAATATAAAAGCCGGGCGTGGTGGCACATGCTTGTAATCCCAGCACTCGGGAGGCTGAGGCAGGAGGATTGTTGTGAGTTCGAGACCAGCCTGAGCTACAAAGTGAGCTTAAAGCCAGCCTGAACTGCATAGCAAGACCCTGTCTCAAAAAGACAAAAAATAAATAAATAAATAAAAATAAAAATAAAAAAGCACAAATGTAAATGAATTACATTATACAATGTAAATGCTATTTAGTTTGTATGAGTGTCTGAAACTTTAGTTCAATATAATATGAAAATGTCTCCTTTTAGCCAATGTGTGACAACCATGACGATGGTGAAACTGCAGCTATCATTTTATGCAACATATGTGGAAATCTGTGTACTGACTGTGATAGATTCCTTCATCTTCATCGGCGAACCAAAACTCATCAAAGACAGGTAAAGATTGCAGTCTTTTTGGTTAAGCCAATGTCTGGAGCATGAAATTTGAAATTGAGAAAATTTTAAAATAAATATGTGAGCTAAGCATGATGGCCCATGTCTGTAATCCCAAAACTTGGGAGGCTGGGACAGGAAGATTGTTGTGAGTTAGAGATGGACCTGAGCTACAAAAGTGAGCTCAAGGCCAGCCCAAAATACATAGCAAGACCCTGTCTCAAAAAGACAAAAAAAAAAAGAAAAATGAAAAAAAAAGAAATGTGGGAAAGAATGGAGAAAGGGAAATTGGAAATCGATGCTTTGGCTGAGTTCTCTTCTATATCATTTAGCAACTATAAAGTGAGCAAGTTGTTTAACCTTTCAAGACTTTGTTCCACATGTATTAAAATGGGGTTGGTGTAATGATTTAAAAAAAAATGGAAATATCAGAAATTCCCTATAATATCTCATACATGAAAGCAATTAGTAATGGATAATTAGAATTTTATACTTCTGTCAGTGATAAACGAACATATGTTCTTCTGTTTAATGAAACAATAGGTCTTCAAAGAAGAAGAAGAAGCTATAAAAGTTGATCTTCATGAAGGTTGTGGTAGAACCAAATTGTTTTGGTTGATGGCACTAGCAGATTCTAAAACAATGAAGGCAATGGTGGAATTCCGAGAACACACAGGTAAGAGAATTAAAGATTGTGTCATGTGTTTTAAACACACAGATTGAACATACCTACTAATTCTGACAATATTAGGTATTAATGCATCTACTATGAAGACTTGCATGATTTTTCTAACATCTAATCAAAATGTTAACCTCTGTCAGTGGTATATTTGTTAGATCCAGGTGTTTTCTATGTTGGAAAGCGCATCAGACTGAAATTTCAGGAAACCTGACTTGCCACTGTGTGATCTCAGCAAGACTTAAGCTCTCTGCAACCCATTGCCTTCATTTTATAAAGTGATACCCCTGTACTGTTTACAGAATTTGTGTAAATAAACACCAGTCCCTCTATATTAAACAATGCTGTTGATATTGCCTTCTAATTCTATTGGTTGCAGCTTCACAATAAAATTTCTACATTACATAATCACTTAAGATTTTTAAACTGTAAAGTTGTATGATTTTATGATATATTCTGAGGTGTTTATAGATCTAGTGTGTCTCAAGATTTTCTGATTGGCAATACTACCATTGATTGATAGTAAAATAATTAGCAAAGATGAATAGGTGTTACTTAAAAAATAAATTACTTACTTCTAACTTCATATTACATTGAATCACATAATTGTCAATGTTTAGCTTGGCTGCAGTCTACCATGTATCTTACTGGCCCAAACCTCTGGTGTTGAAAATTAATAGAAACCTGAAGAATTGTTTGATCAGATTTTCATGCTTGTATCTTGTAATATGAGCAATTACTTTGAAGATAACAATATGAAGTGTGCTACATTGTTAGTCTCCTACAGTGTTCTTTTGGAATACTATTCTATTGTTTTTATTCTTTATTTTTCTTTTCCTTAAAATAAAAAAACTAAAAAAACACACCAAACAACAGAAAAGCCTGAATAAATTAACTCTTAAGTGAGTGGCTTTTCACTTTTATAAAAGCATGGTCATTTTTTCTCATAGCTGTTCTTATTTTCTCCTATAAACTGTCATTACTATACATGGAACCAGTAGATGTTTTAATATTGTACTTCCTTGTATTCATCATATGAACCATCTTTTTAAACTTTTTTTCTGCAATTACTACTAATTCTTTATGTTAATATTTAAGATTTGTGTACCTATATTTAAAAATGAACTTAGTCATTAATTTTCAAATATTTTCCCCCTTTTTCCTATTGTTTTGTCTTTTATAGTTTTTATTCTTCAATATTTTAAACATTTAAATTCCTTTTCAAATACAAGAGTTCAGGGGCCAGTGAGATAGCTCAGCAAACTATAGTGCCTGCTTACGCAAGTGCAAGGACCGTGGCTCGATCCCAGGCACTACAGCACCCGCTGTGCCCCATGGGGGGGCTGAGTCAGCTGCAGTCTGGGTGTAGTGACATATGCCTGTAATCCTAGCGCTGGGGGGCTGGGTAGTAAGACCCTGTAACAGCCAAACACATAAAATAAATATGTATGTGTTCATATATATGAGTTAAGGAAGCATTCTTTTGTTTTTCAAGTTTCAGTGTATTTTACGCCTTATAATTTTGATAATATATAAAAATACTTAAACTAAAATTCTTTTAATTTAGCCTATTTTAGTTTAATTTTTGGTATTATGTTTATCCAGTATTGTGCATTTGAAGTGAGAACTTGCCATATCTGCTCCAAGTCTGTTAGCTTGACTGAAAATCTAGGGCTTCTTTTGAAAAAGTATAAATAAGTCAAGAGTTTATATGGCTTCTTTAGATTCTTATCCTTTTTTATATAATTATTTGTTTTATATTAGGGCAACTTACAACCCTTGGCTAATTTTCTATTGCTGACAATATGGTTTGCTTTTTTAATACTGCAGGTAATTATATTATAATAAATAGAAACATGTCTTTGAGAATTTTTCTTTTTCTGCTTGAACCTAGGTAAACCTACCACAAGTAGCTCAGAAGCATGCCGCTTCTGTGGGTCCAGGAGTGGAACAGAGTTGTCTGCTGTTGGCAGTGTTTGTTCTGATGCAGATTGTCAGGTGTGTATATAGTTAGAGTCAGGCCATCCCATGGAGGAAGAGCATATGTTCCCATGTGACTCCTGTGCTTTATATAAATAATACTCAGTCCAGATGTCGTTTGTCAAGTATTAAAAGCTTTGTGAAACCTGGAGAGAGAGTCAAATAAGACTCTTAAACCCAAACCACACTCTTTGTGTTTTTCTCAATTACCATGAATGAATGAATTAATGAATGAATTTTGTGCTTGAAGCAAGCAAAATATCTGTGGACTGACACTTCTTCATTTTTATTTACTTCCATAAGATAAATTCCTAGTATCCTAAGAGTTCTTGAATCCTGAACATGTATATGCATGTTGTGCACACTGCAAATATTTTTGGTTCCTCAGTTCATGTAATAAGAATCTGGATAATGCTCAGCTAGCCCGAGATACGTGGTATTTTCTTAGGGCTTTTTTAACCTCTGTTTTGGTGAGGAGGCTTATAGTTGGGATATTACTCATTAGTAGCTTTTTGCATTGTGATTATGCATGAAGACAAATAAAATTATAATTATATCAGCATTTCCTTTATGTGGAATGAGATTTTTAAAAATCTTAAAAAGAAAAACAGACTCCTAATAATCCTAATTTAGATTCAAACAATAAAGATAATTTCTACTTTGTTGAATAGATATTTCCCATAGGAAAGTAGTCCTAGAAAACTAATACAAGTATAATTATAAAAATATGTGCCTGATATAATTTCTGCATCTTGTTCTCTGAATAACTACTACAAAGAAAATAATACGCAATCTACTAATTATTGTAACTATCTTACTAACCTATTTTGAAACTTTCATTGCTATTTTATCTTTTTTCCCATTAAAATGAATACAAATAATAATAAAAATAAAAGGTCGTGGAGATTCCCACTTGGATCTTAAAATAAAAAAAAAGTGCCCTTTTTGATCATTCTATATCATTCATTTAATAGGAATATGCTAAAATAGCTTGTAGTAAGACACATCCTTGTGGCCATCCGTGTGGAGGAGTTAAAAATGAAGAACATTGTTTGCCCTGTCTACATGGCTGTGATAAAAACGCGACGACCCTGAAGCAGGATGCTGATGACATGTGCATGATATGCTTCACGGAAGCACTCTCCGCAGCACCAGCCATTCAGGTTGCTTCAATTTTTAAATATATCATGGGGAAATGTTTGTCAAAAAAAATGCTTAGAATGTCATTTTAAAGTCACTGTAATATATATTAATATACAGTTCAGGGGGTGATCAAAACGTGCAGTGTTTATTTAACACTTAATAATTTATTACAGGGCCTCCAGCGAAATAGCTCAGCAGATTAAAGCATGTGCAAGCAGGTGCAGGGGCTGAGGATTCGATCCCCAGGCCTGCTGTGCTGGCCCTGCCACTGGGGTGTGCTTAGAAGGCAATTGAGACTGGGTGTGGTGGCTCACGCCTGTAATCTCAGCTCTTAGGAAACTATAAACAGGCATATCACTATGAGTCCAATCTAGTAGTGAGACCCTGAACACCCTATAGACCCTTCCCTAAATTAAAAATAAAAATAAAAATGTATTAAAATAAAACACATTACTGTTCCTCAAAATACTCTTCTTTACCTTTGAGACACATAACCAAAATTTCTTGACTCTTTCTGGAGTAGTTCTAGAAGTCCTCTTTTTTGAGTGTCTTTACAAGGTGTGATCAAAAATTCAGTTAAATACTGCTGCCAGCTGCCATCCAGTGGAAAGGCAGGCTCATAAAAACATTACTATATGTTGTTATCTACCTTATTCACCAGATCTGGCACAGGCAACTTCTAGCTCTACTCTAAAGTCAATATGATCATAAAAAAGCAAAGAATTTAAATTGATTCAAGACATTGAGACAGCCATTGCAGTACAACTAAAAGCAAAAGAAAGGACTTCCAGAATTGCTTCTGAAAGTAGCAAGAACAATGGTATAGTGTTTTTGAAGTGAGAGGATATATTTTGGCAGTGTATCTTCCACTGTAATAAATTTTTAAATCTTTTTCATATCTTTTGATTGAGCTTCTACTAGGGAAGGAATTCTGTCCTTTATGTTCTGCTTCACCTTTTATGTTACCATCTTTTATGATCTGTGTGAATAAGTATAATACAATAAATGGCATATATAAAATGTTAAAGAGGATAGAAATGATTAGATTAGTAGCTAGTATTCTTAATTTCTAAAGGCTATTAAATTTATGTAACATGTAATTGATTAAAGCTTGGTAAAACATGCTTCCATACATATTAAAGTTGCTATCATAATATATTTTTAAATGTTTTCCAGTCGTTTATATGCATTTTTAGTTCTTATGATTGATTCTGAGATAATAAATATTCACATTTAAAAATTTCAAAGCTTTAAATCAGTAGTTTGCTATTCTTTCTGAGACATAAAATTTAGTAATTTTATATTTTATGTCCCAACTCACTTTATATAGATAGATTTTATGTAAATGGCATTAATAAGTGAATGATCAAGAGTAGAAAAAGTTGCAGAACAGGTTAGTGATGTTTTATGGAAACTGTCCTAAGGAAGCGGTGACATTTCATTATGCTAAACTTCTTGATTTTTCTCTTACCTGTAACATTTTGTGCTGAGGAGCCTCCTTGTTTATCATTATTACATTTGCTTCTTCTCTCCATATTTAAGCTGGACTGTAGTCATGTATTCCACTTACAATGCTGTCGACGAGTTTTGGAAAACAGATGGCTGGGCCCAAGGATAACATTTGGATTTATATCTTGTCCTATATGCAAGGTACAGAAAGAGTCAGAAGTAACCTATTTTCTGTTTTTGAGTGTGTTTTCATCTTTCAAAATAAGTGATCATCAGAAACTCTTAATATCTTTACTTGCTTGCTTTTTACTATCAGTTCTGGCTTCTAGCCTCTTCATCCAGGTGGCACCTGAGAACATTGTGAGATCTCTCTAGGTATTATAATTCTGTTCCAAAGTTATTATAAATTAAAAGCCAGTTAAATTAAATTAAATACATTGCATGAGGAAATTTATATAAACATAATCTTCATTTTATATTAATGATGCAGGCCCTTACAGCTTTCAGACCCTGTGAGTTTTGACACAGGATGTGGCCATGGATGGCAACCAAAAAAGTAAAGGAATACTCTGGTGCTTTTATTTACTGACATCTACAATTAAAGAGTAAAATTTTGACCTTTAATGCCAGATTCTTTTAGAACTAGTTAAAATAAGGAGAAATTCTTGGCATTTGACACAGTTACAGAAGTAGTAAGCAAAAGAAAGAAATTGTTTGGTAAGCTAGTAATGATTAATAAAATACTTTTGATAAGGAATGTGACATGGTTTCCCTATTCTCTACTCCTTTTTATTCTGTTTAGTTTTCCCTGTTAACCTGTCTTCATTATTTGCAGACTTATACAAAAGGTTTAACATAAAGAGGTAGCCAATCAAAAAGAAGAAAGAGTTGGGCAATCAATGCTTAGTTAGACTGAGGAATGCTCAAGAAATTTCAGTATTTTGTTTATTTACCTTTCTCAGAAAAAAAAAATTTTTTCCCAGAAAAAAATTACCCTGGAAATATGTATATGAAGGTGATATAGACAACAATATCTGCTCAATTCTATCATTTGACATTCTATCCTATTTCTAAGGAACCAAAGCATACATATACTCATGCCTCACACAGAAGGAGAGTGTCATATTTATGACAGCAAGGTAACTTTACTTCTAGCAGAGCTAAGGCAGTAGGAGATATAAAGCATATATTTCAGATGTAGGAGATATGAAGCATATATTTCAAATGTAGGCGATATGAATCAAAAAAATGTTATTTTTTGCTCTGAGCCGCTTTTATCCTTATTTTCCCTACTCTTGGGAAAAAATGGGTTTGTAAGTATTTATAGGATAGTTTTAATGATATTTGGTAATATTTATTTGAGAATGTTTCTGACTGGTTATCTCCTTGTGCAGTGCTTGGCATTTGGGTGCACAGTAAAGGTTTATTGAATTGATTAATAAATGATTATGTTAAAGAATGTGCATGTTTTTAATTTCAGAACAAAATTAATCATATAGTATTGAAAGACCTGCTTGATCCCATAAAAGAACTCTATGAAGATGTCAGAAGAAAAGCTTTAATGAGATTGGAATATGAAGGTCTACATAAGAGTGAAGCTATCGTAACTCCTGGTGTGAGGTTTTATAATGATCCAGCAGGCTATGCCATGAATAGATATGCATATTATGTCTGCTACAAATGCAGAAAGGTATGCTACTAATTATACTAAGAAACTTTAAAAGATAACAGATATGATTAAGAAGTTTAATTGTATAATAATTTCTAATCCTTACATCTTAACCTTGAAATTAAAAAAAAGAAAGCTGATATAATATTTCAAACTGAATTTATTTACTTGATTTGTTTTGTGATTTTTTTTTAACCTAAATTTTTTCCAAAATGTATAGTACTGAAAACATTACTTTCCATCAATAAAATCTGTTTTCCCAAGGCAACTTCACTCTCTTAAACATCCCTTCTTAAAATTTTTATTTCCTGCCTATAGGACATTGTTTTTGTCCTTCTATCTTTGTGGTCATTTATTATCAGTTTCTTTTCATTTACCTACCCAACATACATTTCTTTGCCTAAAACCCTGCATAAAAAATGCTCCCCTTAGATTCAGTTACCTAAAGTACATCCATCCCTTTGCTGACAAGGGATATATGCCATTACAAACGTCCAGATTTTTTGAGATTTAGGTGCAAATACACAATCTTGTATCACACATTTTAATTTCCTCAGATACTTCAAAACTCATATGTCTGCTATTACTTTGATCAGCCTTTACTTCCCTCAATCTTTCAATTTTGTGTGCAACGTCCTGTCGATTCTGTCTCCAAATTTCTGTTGAGTTCTTTTTTTCTATTACATCTTTTAACACCCTAATTACTTTCTTTAGAAATTATCATAGCCTTCTTACTGAGTCTTATGTGTTCTCCTAAACCCTTGCATCTACTTCATCCGTTACTCATACACTGCTCCTGGTCGATTAGTATTTATAGATCTCAGACTTAGATGCATCATTCTGCTGCTTATAATCTTGTAGCTCTGTCTACCTCTCTGGTCTTATCTCCCAACATACTACCATTTTGACTCCATGCTATGGCCACTGGATATGTCTTCCCCCAGACTCAGCCATTTGCTCACTTACTGACACTTCCACGCCCAGGCTGTTCCTCATCACAATATGCCTTCTCCACTACTGCTGCACATTTTCCTCACTTCCCACCACCAGCCCTCCCCTGCTATGTACAATGCTCAGACAACTGGCCAAACCTATCATTTTACTTTAGGATTCAGTTCAGGTCTCACCTCCCTTTGCAATATGACTATACTTCCCCCAGGACCACCACCACATAGTTTTGTTAGCTTGCATACATTCTTCATGGCACTCAAGCTGCACTAATAATAATGGTTCACACGTCTCTCTGCTCCACTTGATTATGTTCCATCAAGACAAGGACTGTGTTTTGACCTCTCTTTCTCCAGTACTTGGCACTTATTAAGTACCAAGTTAATTAGTAATTCATTCATTAATTTGGTCATTCATGTTTGTATATATAAGGAAAGACCAACAGAGTGCATTTGTGAAATTTGTGTAATGACAAATAATTAAATATTCTAATGTGCTAAATATTATAAATTAATATTATGCTACCACATGTGTAGCAGTCAAATATTTAGGAAGCTATACAGACAATCTAGAGAAATAAAACAGCTAGAGTAAGCAATTTGCCTTAAGATAAATTGAAACATTTGTAGGACCTTATTTAGCTGGTGGATGACCATTTATAACCTCTGCATCAGTGAAGCCTTTTGACCTGCTTTTCTAGTACAGATAATAGATTTATATTGACTCAGCTTGTTTATTCCCAATTTTGACTTAGCTTTTTGACTATGGGACATGGTGTGCATGCAAATTGTCCCAATTTCTTGGCCTCATTTATTTCATGCTCAGAGAAAATAAAAGTAAGTCTTCCATTGTGGTTTCATTTATTTGAGTGAATAGGTTGGATACTATTAAATTTCTGCATGTTGTATAGCTTTATAAGTGTGAGCAGTATTCTGAGTAAAATTATAAAATTTAGCTTTCCTTAAAAAACATGTTCATATGATCACAAGTTACTTAAAATTGATATTTCTTTCCCTTTAAATTTGGTCTTATAATTCTCATAATACTTTTTGTGCAACATAGTTTGTTCTTATTATAGTTTAGGAATTAACAGGCATATTTTTTAAGCAAGAAAAGATGACTTTGCCTGGAAAATCAGTTTCTATCTACTAGTTAATGTCTTTTTGTTGGTGTTGAAAAATTATGCCTCCTCAAATCATTTTTCTTTAATCATACAGTATTTAAACTCCCTATTGAAGGCATGAGTCCATTCCAGAATTAAGACAGCTTTATTTCTCACCTTGATCCACTCTACAATCAGAAATATGGGCATGGAGGTTCTTGGCCTTGCATAAGAGTGGCTCCATGCCTCATCAGAGAGCACATGGCAGGGCTACAAGAGAAAGCAATATGCTAGTGCCCCTCAGGGAAATGTGAAAGGGCAGATATACAATAATGATGATTTTCATGATTGTACCCCCTGCCAGGGTTTTCTTTTTCTTACCATTATGTAAATATGGTCTCTCCTTAGGCATATTTTGGTGGTGAGGCTCGCTGTGATGCTGAGGCTGGACAAGGGGATGATTATGATCCCAGGGAGCTTATCTGTGGTGCCTGTTCTGATGTGTCCAGGGCACAAGTAAGTAGAGCATGTTATCAGAAATAACAGTTTGGAAAGGTTAAAATTCTATTTATTTAAACAGTGGTATACTCAATAAGTTGGGTTTTTCCTAGTACTTTCTGATATTTATATATCACTGTATAATTTTCCATATTATTTCATAGTTTTTATTCCTTTTGAGCTGTAATTTTATTTTATAATTTGTTTTCTACATAATAATCACCTATTTTAAATAAAGAATGAACTTACCTATATCATTTTCTTAAAGCAATAGTCAAACTTTTAGATTTTCCCAGATTCAATAAAGTCTGTATAGTACATCTGAGATTGAGAAATAGATAAGACATTCAATTTTTTAGTGTACCAGACTAATTATTCACAAGGAAATTTAGTAGTATGCTTTCTAAACCAGGTAAATTGTGCTGAACATGGAATTAGAATTTGAGGCTTTGTCCTAACCTTTTGGGCAAAGTGAAACATTTATCCATTGATTTTTAACGTGTATTTTCATAAGTCTTTTAATCAGTTTTCAGGGATATATGTATTCTGAAAATATGAATTAATGAACTATGTATAGACTATCTTAAGCATAGTTGGAATAATCTTACTTTAGTCTTCTGTCTCTTCTTTTGCTATAGATGTGTCCTAAACATGGCACAGATTTTTTGGAATATAAATGTCGCTACTGCTGTTCAGTGGCTGTCTTTTTCTGTTTTGGAACAACACATTTCTGTAATGCTTGTCATGATGATTTTCAAAGAATGACTAGCATTCCTAAGGAAGAACTACCACACTGTCCTGCAGGTATGCTTTTAAAATCATGAATATAATTGCTAATTTTCTTTAGAGATTACTTGGGAACTCTAGTTAAAATGTTGTAAACCAATTCAAACATGCCTACAGTAACAGAGAGCATAAATACCTCAACCTGTATAAGCTTATGATATTTTGACCAACTGGAAGATTTAAGTGATCACCGTGATGAAGGATAAGGAGTAAAAATGAAGCAGATCTTTTGGGGAGGAAGAATGAAGACTACTAAGGATTATTAAAAGGCTTGGTCAGCACACAAAAGCCACATGAAGTGTGATACTCTATTGATAGAAACATATAAAAGGATTTTGTGGTTTATTTTTCTTTTAAAGAAGCCAGGAACTATAAAATGAACATGGGGTCTGATCACGAGGGTCAGGGAATTGGTAGCACAGTGAGACCAGAACACCAAGGGAATGAAAAAACCCAGCTGGCATAAAGGAGAAGTGTTGAAGTCAGGCTGAGGGAGCAAAAAGAGAACACATGACTTAAAAGAACATGAAAACACCTGGAGAGGTCAGGAGGCTAGGGATCACTGTGAGGCAGCTGAGCACAGTGGCGCAGTCCCAGCACTCGGGAGGCTGAAGCAGAAAGCTTGCTGAGAGTTCAAGGCCAGTCTGAACTATGTGATGAGACCCTGTCTCAATAAAATGACAACAACAAAGTGATAATAATGATGATGATGATAATAATGTTATCGGGCTTACCAGAGGAAGGAGTGGCACTTGTAGCCATGCAGTGTAGCTGCAGTTACTGAAAATAGTACACGCCACTCTGTATGTGGTGTTGTTCAAGCTGGGAAGCACTCCCTCCCCTCCATGCCTCATCAGAGAGCACATGGCAGGCCTTCAAGAGAAAGCAGTATCATAGTGCCCCTCAGGGAAATGTGAAAGAGCAGACATACAAGCTATTTCATTGTAACATTGCTTGTAATAATATAAATTTATAAGCAATGCCAGTATCTAATAAATGAGTGGCTAATACTAAAGAAGAGTATAGTTTCTTATACTAATTTAAAATAAAAGATATCTGTGAGAAACTAAACAAAAAGCAAGTTACAGATTAGTGTAAATAGTATGCTGCCTTTTGTTAAGAAAGGAAAAATGAGAATACATACTTAGGTTCATATTTGGGTAAGAAACACTGGAAAAATATACAAAAAACTAATAAATTATTGAAAAAAATGGGCAAGATGGTGATTGATGAGGATGGAGATGTCAATTCTGATTACAAATTTTTAACACTTTTTTGTTTAAACCATGTAAAATATGTATTTGATAATAAGATTGTTTTAGGTCTACTTTTTGCCAGGTGTAGTTAAATAAAACTACTGTACTAACCCCCTTCAACAAAATTTTTTTCAGTAGAAGTAACAGACTTTGAAGCAGCCAGTTCACAATGACGTGAGGCCAGGGCATTGGGTCATGGCCAGAGCAGAGGTGGGAGCTGTGATTAGAAGGGGAGCAAGTGACTCAAGCCAGCAAATGAAGGGAGGGACAGGCAGGCAGTATTCCAGATGTGAGCTTCGAGGGAATGAGGACTGTCAGGGGAAGGGTGTGCGTCACTGGAAGAAAGAGAGAGAAAGTTCATCATGCCTAGTGACATTAGACAGCACAGGTGACCAGTTTCCAGTCGAAAGAACTCTAAAGCAAGGAATATCATTAAGAAAAACCCAGTTTACTTAATGAAAGAAAGTTTCTTTGTTAAAAAACAAAACAAAAATTCTGGAAGTAGTGAATAAGTTAGCAATGAACTATGTATTCCAGAGAATATAGTGGTCCACAGTGGCTGAGTGAAGTCAGCCAAAGTCAGGGCTTCTCCATGTACAGTCACATGATGAAATGAGTGAACTAAAAGGACTTCTGTCCTTCAGACAGTTGTGAATTGTAAGAATGAGACAGAAAAAGAGGTAGTCAATCAGCAAAAGGAAGGAGTTAACATTGGTCTTAGGCCTTTTCATGTGCATTTTCTCATTTCATTTTAACAACCTATTATCTCCATGTTCACAAATGGAAAATTGAGGACCAGGGAAGTTAATTAGCCTAAGATGTGCTTCAATTGAGATTTTTCTCTCCACTCCCCTCTCCTAGCATCTCCATTCACTTAAAGAACTGAAACAGAATTAAAGGAAAACCCACCCCTCTAGCTCAGTAATTCTGATCTTTAATACACATATGTCAATGAAGGCAAGAGGCAAGATTAAGACTCTGAAACAGATAATCTTTGTTAATTCATTTGGGCTGGTAGAATAAAATGCCATCAACTGGGTAGTTTATTAACAGAAATGTGTTTCTCACAATTCTGGAGCCTAGGGAGTCTAATATAAAGGTACTGGCAGGTTAGTGTCTAGTGAGGGCCCACTCCGTGGTTCATAGACAGCAATTTCATGTCAACGAGTCAAAGGGGTCTACACGGTCAAATTTGGAAGGGCACTAATTCTGTTCACTGACTTTACCCTCATTAGCTAGTAACTTCCCAGTGTCCCACTATCATAATTGACACAACCTGGGTCTGTGCCTGCATTTTTTTGAAGTAGCAGTTTCTGCCTTTAGTCTCTTAGCTCAAACCTACAACTGGTTTCTCTTTCTGAGATGAGCTATCTTTACTTGTTTTTCATACCAGAAATTGAACTCAGGACCTTGTACTTGCGAGGGGGTCACCATGCCACTGAGCTATTTCCCAGCCCAAGGTGTCTTTACTTTGATACCAGCCCCCCACATGCCTTGATTTTACTCCTCCATGACTTTACATTATATTCCTCTAGATCAGGGCTTGGTTTGTTGTTGTTCAGTAGTAATGACAGCAAACATTAGTTGACTATTTATACTGCACAGACTAAAAGTGATAGAGACACTGGCCTTTTACCCCTCAGGATTTCATTCGAAGTGCAGAAGATTAACCCAACAGATAGACTGAATAAGATTTTATTACCCATTGATCTGGAAAACCTTGTCCCAGCCAACCTTGTTTTCTTTTTGTTTTGCTTTGTTTTTCTTTTTCTTTTTTTTTTTTTTTTTTTTTTTTTTTTTTTTTTTTTTTTTTTTTTTTTTTTTTTTTTTTGTCTTTTTGAGACAGTCTCACTATGCAGTTCCAGCTGGCCTTAAGCTCACTTTTGCAGCTCAGGCTGGTCTCGAACTCACAACAGTCCTCCTGCCTCAGCCTCCCGAGTGCTGGGATTACAGGCCTGCGCCACCACACCCGGCTTTGCTTTGTTTTTCTTAAGTAAAATTACAATTTATGTTATTTTGAGAATTAGTTAAAGAGAACTGATACATAGTTCCTATCCCTCCTCCCACAGTGCAATAAGGAGGATGTATTTAGGTATAGCCTATATTTCCTGACTGCTCAAAGACCCCCACCTTATAAGGAAACTAGACATTGCCTTTAAATGATATGAAGCATATTAGATGACAAATTTCTTTTAGAAATAAAAATAAAGCAATTTTTATACCTTATAAGCATAGTTTATTATGTACAAATTTGTGTTTTCCCAGGTTTTTCTAAATTACATTTTAATGTACATATTTTAAGATGACTTTCACTTTTCTATTAATCTCCCTTCTGATAGTTTTTAAATAACACTAATAATAGTTCTGATTTTTGATATTTCTCCACAGTAGAACTAAAAAGAATATAGTTTATTTTTTATTATTTTTTTTAATTTTATTTTATTGAAGTACAAATATCAATGAGACAGTTTTAAGATACCTTGGCAAGATGGATTTGATAAATTAATACATTGCAAACTTTTCATAATGTTTTGGTATCATAGAAGGTGCATACATGGTATTATACTTACAGACGTTATTATACCATATGTCTCTTATCAGTAAATTAAGAGAGTGTAGCTGTTTGAGTATCTTATTTTTTATACCTGAATTACATCAAAGATTCAATAATTAATACTTTCTACCTTGTTATTTTCCTAGTGGCTATCCATAATACTAGAAGCTGACATAATATCCTGTCCAACCACCATTAGTGCAAATCTTGCCTCTCATAGAATTATGTAGAAGCACGACATTATCTATCCCAACTGTACTGTCCATACACACACATCATGATTCTTCCTTTTTATACCCCTTCCTTTGTCTACACCTGTCAAAGATGGGCACTCCATTGTCATTCAACCAATTTAGGTGCCTGAACTCAACGACACAATCCAACACAGTCTAGCATTCCACAACAATAGTGAGTTATCCGAAGAAGTTGTCGACCATAGCCATTTACAGCTCAATTTATTATTATGGCCCCACGGTGTATACTTCCTTTTTGTACTTTTCTGCTGGATGGTTAAGACCTAGATAGAGCAAGACCTAAATACCAATACATGTACTTTTTGTTTCTTATGAGGTCAGTGAAGTCCCCTCAGGGTTTATCTTATAGTCCTGTACCTTATTCTGTAGATCCTTTGTGTCATCCATGTGGATGAGTCACGGCCCATGCTTGACCAGTTTGCTCTCTGTGACAGCCTGAGAGAAAATTTTCTCTCCATGTGACTCTCCCCAGGCACACTATAGAACTTCAGTCTCTTTCCTCTGTGGCTCCATAATCTCCTTGTTCAGAAAATTGGAGCTCACCTGAGTTTCATGATGTTGCAGTACAGATTCTCCTATGTCCTGAGTCTTCACTGATCTTGAAAGGCTAGGGCCAAAATGTTGGCTGGCCTTGTGGCTCTTCTATTTCTCCAACTTTGATCTGTGAACTTAGGTTGTTAACCATCCAGAAGAAAAGCTGATTAGTATCCTCCAGCATATGCCATTCACTTTGGCTTATAGGACTCAATTGTTGAATATAGTTTATTTATACTTAAATTTGTTATTTGTAGAAAGACATACAAAAATCTCCTATGTATTCTCATCTAGCCAAATAATATTCTGCTAAATTAAATTGACTGATTTTGGGGACTATTTTTGCTCATTGCATCTTCTTTAAAATGACATATCTGACTTGTCTATTAGTAGAAAATCTGTAGGTCACAGTGGTTCTCTTTAAGGAAGATACTGTAGATAAGGAACCATGTCACTCTCTGTGTTATATATAGTTATGTTACATTAAAGTTTTTGTGAATATTCCTATTTCTAGGAGTAGGAGAAAATAATTTTTTTAATTTTATATTTGCATGACCAAAGTCATGCTATTTCTTTGAATTACTTATCAGTGATTTCTATTTATATGAGATTTGTATGTGTGTATTTTTAAACATTATATTTCTTTGCCTTCCTCAAAATTTATACAGGTCCCAAAGGCAAGCAGTTAGAAGGAACCGAATGTCCACTCCATGTTGTTCATCCACCCACTGGAGAAGAGTTTGCCCTGGGGTGTGGAGTATGCAGGAATGCTCACACTTTTTAGAACACCACAGTCCTTTGTCTACAGAGAAAAAAGTTGCCTTCATCCACCAAGAGGATGTGGTGAAGTTTAAACTCTGCTCAGGATAAGGATGGGACCATTTTTACATCCATGAAAATGAACCATTCACAGTGCAAGAAGAATGCCAAATACCATGTACATAATTCTTGCTGTGGAAGTTTTCCCTATTACTTTGGTTTATCTTCTTTTGAACCAAGACATCCAACTTGTGAGGCATTTGCATGTGGCCATTACTGTCACTGGCCTGTGAAGCATTGAACATTGATAGATAATTGACATAAAAGAGTCGCCATACCCCTGGACTGAGAATGATGCTGGCTTTCAAGCAAAAAAGAAAAATAATCATTGTTTATTGTATACTGCCTTTTTTGTAATCCTGTACAATTGCATCACGGGTGGGGATATAAAGAGGAATATTCTGGTTTATTTCCTAGACTGTTATTTAAAAAAAAAATTGTGTTAGGACAGCATATAAATGTAATAAGTATCACATTGTATATAAAGATATCGATGTTTGTCCTGTATAAGAATTACTAAATTACAAATACAGTTTCATTTAAACTTCTAGGTTAAGTTTGAGCCTGAAATTTTAATGAAGTGCAATACTGAGTGTGCCTCATTATCTTGCAGCTGTAAACATTGGAATGTACATGTCAATAAAACCACTGTACATTTTTATACAGTGATAAAGTCTGACATTTGTGAAGGGTTTTTCTTTTTTTAAAAAGTAAACAATTTTTAATCTAAAAACCCACCTGAAATATTTTTAGAAAGAAATTTACTGAGAGTAAAACCATAACTTTTGTAACCATTTTAGGAAATGAAGAATGGTGGTAAACCACACTATAGGAATCTTAGGGCTGAAGAGATGGATCAGTGGAATAAGCGCTTCCCTAGCAAGTGCAAGTGTCTAAGTTCAATCCCTGATTCTGCCAAAAAAAAAAAAAATCTTAAACACTGCCTAGAAGATCATGAAATATTTTTTTTATAAATACACACCAAAGGCAAGAAAACATGTAGAATACCAGCTTCTGTCATCTTAACTAGGAGCTGTTTGTCCTTTCATAAAATAGTGAAGTAACTAGTTTTTCTTTTATTCCTAACATTGTGTTAATTATATTCTATTTATGCATTGGGTAATGAAGTTGCCAATTTGTTCATTTACAGTTCATCATAAATCAGATTATTCTGATTTGCATAAGACTAACAAAACTGTTTTGTACTGAACTCCAGCTGAAATCAATATAGAAAAATGGAAAAATTTAATAACATTTGTATTAAATATTCATGAAAAATCTGTAGTAGTCTATGCCTCAAAAAAGCTAAAATGTAAAGAAAAGATGAGTATAGGCAACTTTTTATGAACATTCTGATTCCATAAAAATATCCAACCCAAATGCTTCAAGACTTAAGAAAAAAATCATTATTGATTTATTGTTTTTGTGGTTGAGAGGTTAATAGCCAAGAGAGACTTGAGCTGATTCTGAAGAGTGCATTGAATTTTAAGAAAGAGAAATGTAGACAATGGCATGAGAAAAAAAGTGTGTAGGTAGTAAAATGTAGAAAAAGATCAAAGAAAAGTAAGTGATCTAACAAAACAGAGCTTCACTATTGACTTAACACATTTCCAGGAAGCACAAAGTAGGTACAGAGACTGATGGTGTCCTTAGATATGCTCCCAAGAAAATAAGGGAACAATGTGATGGAGCCATTGTAAATATATTTAAGTCAGATATATTTGACTTAAACTTACAGTCCAGAAGAATGAACTTAAGAGACTACCACATAAAGGAGACATCATGGACACTGCAGAACTGTAAGGAATACCACCTTGGATACACTAACTTAAAGGACATATTGATTGGCTATAGTTTGTAAATTGTGATGGAGAAGAAACTAAAGATCCCTGGCTAGAGTGAGTAATCTGGAGTTAATATTCTAGCAATAAAAGGGAAAAAAAGAAACCCCTGTTACATATAGTCACCATGACTATAATTTATCTTCACTTAAGAGGAAGCCATTTTTAGCCATATAATCCCTACTGTTTCAGAAAGAGGAAACTTGAACATTTTAGAAATAAGTTAGGACAAAACTCAGAGAGTGGTATCTGGGCTGGGGAGATAGCTCAACAGTCTAAGCACCTGCCTGGCAAGCAAAAGGACCCATGTTCAATCCACAGTACCACATGCTGTGCCAGCCACCCTGCCAGTCCCAAAACTGAGCGTCGTGGTGGTGCATACTTGTAATCCCAGGGCTGCGGAGGCTGAGACAGGAAGATTACAAGTCCAATCTGTGTAGCAAGACTCTGTATCCAATAAATAAATAGGGGTATGTGTGTCAGGCATTTGACTCAAGCATCCTGCACACAAAAATGATCTTTCAAATGCACTATATAACATACTAGGCAGGAAACAGCAGAAACACAGTAGCTAAAATTAATGAATAATTCTGGAAAGAAGCATTTTTATTTTCAGGCCTAGAAAAAGCCATTTTTTAAAAAAGTTCTCTGGCTAGATTATTTAGATCTAAGATACCTCTATTTTATCAATAAGCTTACTTTATAATTATTTTATTCTATTTATTATTATTATTGTACTTGCTTTTCATTCATATCACTTACTAGTTTGTCCTCTTCAGATCTTTGGATCTCAATATCTCCCTGCCCACTTTGTCACCATATTCCACCTGGTCATGTCTCTGATGTATGTTGCCATTGCCTCTCAGCCTTTTACCTAAGGTTAAGTCAAGTATAGTTCATTCTCCTAAAATACAACAGCACAAGGAGGGTATTGGGACTGAAACCAGAGTACATTGCCAGCTCTGGCTCTTTTCTGCTTATGTGACCTTGACTCAGCCACTTACTTTTAGTTTCAGTTTCTTATATAAGATACCAAATGCAAATAAAGTTTTATCTCATAATTCAAGAGAAAGGCAAAAGAAAGAACATTTACTTAATATATCCTAAGTTGCAGTTGCAGAGAGTGAATTAAGCATGTAAGTCTTCCCAACAACTCTGGAAATAAATCTATAAAATCTCACCATAGTGGCTTACCATTAGATTACTGCTGTATTTGGCCAAAACAAAAAGACCAAATTGTGCATCTAGAACTTTCTCTCTAAAGCCGCTGCTGATTCTGCCATATAATCCAGTTACTATTACATTGGCAGTGGTTCTATGAAATGAGCTTATAAAATACTAACTAGACATTTGTAATATGGGCAAAATTGTAATGAGGACAAGATATTATTTATGTCCAGAAGTTGTCATTTGACAAGAGGTCTTGTCATGGTTTAGAAGAAAAAAACTTAGGACATAAAATTTATACATTAATTTCATTTTTTTATTTTAAAAAATAAATGGGGGCCAGTCTGAGTTCAGTAATAAGATATTTAAAAAACAACTTCAAAAAACAAGATAGGAATTCAAAAATTATTATAGTGTATATTGTTGTCTTCAAAGTAATTATTGAGATTAACAGACATGAACAAAAAAATAGAAAAGCAGACATAAACACATAAAACTAGTAAAAAAAATTAACTTCATTCCAATAAACCAAGAGAAATTAGTAGTACAATTATGTTAGCTGTCTTGTGTGCATATAATTCTCTCCTTTTTCCCCTTTCCCTCATTTTATTTTTCTTTCCATCTGAGCACTTTCTTTCCTTTTCAAAATATCATAACTTTTAGATTTTATTTACTTGTTCAGGTTCTTACAGTAGGAAGACCACACTATGTTTACACATACAGGTTTGGTTTATTTCCCTTATTAATTTGGTCTAGTTAAAATCATTTATCTCTAAAAGCCTCAAGCTTATTTTTCTTTATAGCTGAGTAATACCCCATTGTAGTAAAATGCCACATCTTTTTTAATCTATTTCTCGGTTGATGAACATTGTTTCCAAGATTTAGCTATGACAAATTGCACTGCTATAAATGGGTACACATGTATCACTGTGGCATGGTATTTCAGTTCTTATGGAAAAATACCCAGAAGAGGAATAACTAAATTGAATGGGATCTCTAATCATAGTATTTTGAGGAATCTCTACACTGATTTCCATAGTGGTTGTACCAGTCTACATAGAGAGTGTACCAGTCTACACTCCCACCAACAATGAAAGAAGAGTTCCTTTTCCACTATAAGGCCCCTCGGCATTTGTTATTAGCTGACTTCTTGATGATAGCCATTCCTTCTGGGGTGAGATGGAATCTCAGTGTTGTTTTAATCTGCATGTCTGAATGACGAATGATGTTGAACATTTTTTCATATATTTATTTGCCATGTGTATTTCTTCATCATCTCAGATGCCCATTTTTAGTCTGAGTCTGAATTTTGGAGGCCTGTTTTTTTTTTTTTTTAATTCTTTGTATGCTCTAGATAGAAGTTCTAGGTTTCATGAACAGATGGCTAAAATTTTTCCCAATTCATGGGTATTCCTTTTACTCTGTTGGTAATTTCTTTTGATGTGCAAAATTATTGAAAAAGG
Organism: Ctenomys sociabilis; assembly: GCA_004027165.1. NCBI lineage: Eukaryota > Metazoa > Chordata > Mammalia > Rodentia > Ctenomyidae > Ctenomys > Ctenomys sociabilis. Next base: position 31,469 of record PVKA01010622.1, read on the forward strand.
TGAGATCCCAGTTGTTGATTCTTTGAAGTATTTCTTGTGCAGTTCGACTTTGTTCATGAATTGTCTGCCTAGCCCTATGTCTTCAAGATTTCTACCTCTTTTCTCTTCCAGCAGATTTAGTGTTTCTGTTGTAATATTTATATCTTTGATCCATTTTTATTTTAGTGCATGGTGATAGACTTGGGTCTAGTTTTAGTCTTGAGGAAGGGGAGAGCCACCAGTTTTTCCTACCACCATTTATGAAAAAGACTATCTTTCTTACAATGAACACCTTTGGCCCTTTTGTCAAAGATAAGGTGGCTGACTATGTTTATAGTTGTTTCTTCATCTTCTAATCTGTTCCATTAATGTGAAGGTCTGTTTTATTGCCAGTTCCATGCTGATTTTGTCACAGTAGCTTTGTAGTACAATTTCAAGTCAAGGATTGTGATGCCTCCTGCCTTGCCTTTGTTGCCCAGGATTGTTTTTGATATTCTAGAATTGTTTTGGTTCCATATGAATTTTAGGAATGTTTTCTCTACATCTGTGAGGCATAATAATGGTATTTTTTATTAGGATTGTATTGAATCTGTATGACAATTTTGGAAGTATGGCCATTGTCACAATATTGACTCTTACTATCTATGAGCAAAGAATATCTCCATTTTTCTAAAATTCTCTTTGATCTCCTTTCAAAGTACTGTAATTATCTCTATACAGATCTTTTCCTTTGTGAGACTGATTAAGTATTTCATTTTTTTTTAGTTGCTGTTGGGAATGATATGGTTTTCTAAATTTTCTCTGTTTTATTAGTACAAGAATGCTGTGACTTTTAAGTGTTGACTTTGTATCCAGCTAGACTATGAAATTTGTTTAATTCTAAAAGTCTTGACACTGGGAAGATGGCAGAAAAAGAGCAAAGAAAAAGTGTCCCCATGATTCCAGAAAATCTCCTGAAGAAAAGGAAGGCTTATCTAATCTTCAAAGCCACCCAGGCAGAGCAGGCACTTTTGGCAAAGAAAGAGAAGAAGGTGAAAGAGATCAGATTGAAGTAACTGGAATCTTTTCTTCGTGATTCCTGGCGACAGCAGCATGACGGGGTGCACATGAAGTGACTAGAAGTAAAATCTCAAGCTTTGGAAGCACTTGATGAACGTTCCTTGGCCTTTGTTGTCCACCTCAAAGTATTCATGGGGTGAGTTCACTAGTACAGAAGAGCATTGCAAGACTTTGCCTGAAGAAGTTCTTCAGTAGTGTCTTTGTTAAAGTCACCCCCCAAACTCTCAAAATGCTGCGGACAGTGGAGCCTTATGTGACCTGGGGATTTCCCAATCTGAAGTCTGTCCGGCAACTCATTTTGAAATGTGGACAGGACAAGGTCAAGCATAAAAGCTTCCCACTGATGGACAACACTGTGATCAAGGAATATGTGGGCAAATCTGGTGTCATTTTCCTGGAAGACCTCATTCATGAAATCGCCTTCCCAGGGCGCATTTCCAGGAGATCACCTACTTCTTGCACCCTTTCCATCTGTCTGTGGCCCAGCACACTACCAAGAAGGGGATGGGCTTCCTCAAGGAGATGGGCTCACTTGGCTGTCAGGGGTGAGTGCATCAACCAGCTCATCCACCAGCTGAACTAGTTCCAGGATAACAGAGAACAGTGCCTTGGAGCATGTCTTTGTTTTGGAAGTGTTACCAAATGTCTTCAGAGAAGATTATTTTTCTGCTTTCAGACTGAAAGGAAGTGTAAGGGAAGTAGCATGGCAGGCACCTCAGCACTGCCCAGTTTCAAGAAAGAGTTCCATTGTTTCCCATCATGCCACGGCTGAAATCAACACTGACTGTAGAGGAAGAGGTCCTCTTTTTTTTTTTTTTTTTTTTTTTTTTTTTTTTTTTTTTTGCATCTTCTGTCCTGGGGCTCGCTTTTGGTGAATGAGTAACCAAAGCCTCCCTATACCTATGACTAGGAACAGCGGACCCAGACCAGAGGTATGCTTGAGTCTGGAGTCCCAAGGCTTTCTTTTATAAAGACTGAAATACAGTTACAACTGTCTGGAAAGCAATTATTCAGCTGTCTCTGTCAGGAGTCCAGGATACAGCCTTATGAAGTCTCAACTTGCCTCACTCAGGTGGCTTTTGTACCTTGTCTTGGAATTGACTCAGCTTCTTTTCTCTACCTCAGAATTTGGGAAGGGAGTCAGGCAAGAGTATCACTGAGTTTGAGCCCAACCTGAGCTACAGAGTTCAATGCCTGCCTGGACTGCATAGTAAAACCCTGTTTCAAAAAGACATAAATAAAATAAGAATTTGAGAAAGGATAAAAAAAAACAATTCTAAGAATCTTTTGGTGAAGTTTTTCAAGTCATCTGTGTAGAATATCACATCATCTGCAAATAATGATAACTGCACTTCTTCCTTTCCAATCAATAGTCCTTTTATTTCTCTCTCTTGACTAATTGCTCTGATTAATGTTTTAGGTGTGTGTGTGTGTGTGTGTGTGTGTGTGTGTGTGTGTGTGTGTGTGTGTTTGACTTGCTCTTCATTTTCTAGAGTATGAGGTGTAGCATAAGTTGTTTATTTGTGCTCATTCTGTTCTCTTTGTTAGAATTCACCACTATAAATTTTTCTCTAAGGACTGCTTTCATAGTATCCCACACATTCTAATAAATTGTATCTACAATTTTTTATTATAAATATTATTTAATTTCTTCTTTAAATTTCATCTATGACCCATTGTTCAGGAGGGTGTTATTTAATTTCCATATATTAATGAAGTTTTGTGATTTCTTTTGTCAATAATTTCTAATTTCATTGCACTATAGTCTGATAATTCACATGGAATAATCTCAATCCCTTTCCATGTACTTAAGCATGTTCTACTGACCAGTATATGGCCTATTTTGGAGAACATCCCATGTGAAACTGAGAAAAATATTCTGATGTTGTTGGGAGAATACTCTGTAAAGGTCTACTATGTGCATTTGTTCACAATTTTGGTTTTGTTCTGTTATTTATTTGCTGATTTTTAGTCTAGTTGATCCATTTCTTTGTAATAGTGGGGTGCTAAAGTCCCTTGCTACTATTGCATTTTACTTATTTGATATTTTTTATGTCTGTTAAACTTTGTCTCATATAGTTGGGTGCCCCTGCATTTGGTGCATATATATTTATGATTGTTATTTCTTCCTCTTGCAGTTTTCCCCTAACAAATATGTAGCAATTTTCTTTATCTATTTTGATTATTCTTGGCTTGATGTTCACATTGTCTACAAACAGAATAGCTATTTCTGCTTTTTCGGGACCTGTTGCATGGAGTATTATTTTCCGTCCTTTGATTTTCAGCCTATGAATTTCTTTTTGAGTTAAATGTTTCTTGTATGCAGCATATTGTTGCATTTTGGTTTTTTATCCACTCTGCCATTCTGCTTTTTTTGATTGGTGAATTTAGGCCATTTACATTAATGGTTATTACTGTTTATTGGCTTATATTTGTCATGTTATTATCCTGCTGTTGGTTCCCTATTTTTCTCCTCTGTTTAATTGCTTATCATACTTGTTGGCTCCTTTTTATTGTTGTTCTTGGAATTACGGTTATTTTTATCTCTCTCTAAAATATTTTTCAGTACTTTTGTAGGGTTGGTTTGGTGGTTATGAATTTCTTCAGTTCTCTGTGGTGGAAATATCTTACTTCTCCATTCTTTTTGAGAGACAGTTTTGCAGGGAATATCAGTCTGGGTTGGAAGCACATTTTAGAATATGAAATACTTCACTCCAAGCTCTTCTTGACTTGATGGTTGGTGTTGAGAAATCTACCACCATTCCGTCATAAGTGATCTGTTCTTTTTCTCTAATAGCTTTCAATGTTTTCTGTTCTTTTGCTGAATTTCATTATTATGTGTCTGGGTATAGATTTATTTGATTGTGGATAACTGGAGTTCTGTATCCCTCACTTATCTACATATCATACTCTTTTCCCATGATTGGAAAATTTTGCTATTACATCTGATTATATATAAGAATAACATTTTGGATATATTGGTAAAGTTAAAAAATGTATAAAATTGATTTTATCTATTCTTTCAACTTTTTTTTAAAAACTGTAGCTTCTGGAAGTTATAAATTACATATATCTTGCATATATATTTAATGGACAGTTCTAGCCTAGAATTTTATCCTCTACAGTTTTATCATTCTTATTGAATTTTTAAACTTAATTTTACTTTTCTAATTGTTAAAGCAACATATTAATGTCATGTTGTGTTACATGTATATATATAGTGTAATATTTAATTGAGGCTAATCATATCTAGCTCTTCAAATGTTTATCATTTTTATGGTAAAAAACATTCTTCCAGAATCCTAGAAGGAAGGTGAAACCCTTCTAGTTTTTGAAAATATATGTGATACATACCTATAACCACAATACTGTAGCATAGCCCACCAGAAGCTTATCTTTCCATGACTTTATTTTTTTAAGCAAAAAACATGCTCAGTCAGAGGGGCCTAGGATTCGATCTCTGGGCCTGCTATGCCAGCCAAACCCCAGGACACACTGAAACCACAATTGTGTTTGGGTGTATTGGCATGCGCTTGTAATCCAAGAGGATTGTAAATAGGAGAATCACTATAAGTCCAATCTAGTAGTGAGACCCTGAACACCCTGTTGACCCTTCCCTAAGATACAGAAAAATAAGAAAAGAAAGAAACATGCTCAACTATGTAGCTTAGAAAGATAGCACATAGATATTGGGTCAGAGAGGGCTTGAAAAATACTGCCTCTGGAGAACCATTTAAGAGTCATGAGAGTGACTTCAGAAGAGTTTCTAGAGGCTTTTTCCCAATAATTTTTAAATGACAAATTGTATGTATAATTATATATAATTATATACATACATGTATATGAAGTACAATGTGATAATTCAGTACATGTATAGATTGTGTAATTATCAAACCAGAGTAATGAACATTTCCAGCTCCTTAAATACCATGTCTTTTTGTTGGGAGGCTTCCAATTCCTCTAATTCTTTATGAAATATGTAATAAATTGTTGCAAACAATAGTTACCCTTGTATAACTTCATCCTGCTTAACTCTATTTTGGTGTTTCTTATCTTACCTCCCTCAATTCCCCTCCACCTTTCCAAACCTTCAGTGGCCACTATTATACCATCTACTTTCATTATATCAACTTTTTTTAGCTTCCATATATGAATGAGAATGTATGATATTTGTCTGTCTATGCCTGGCTTATTTCATTTAACATAATTTCTTTCAGTTCCATTCAGATTGCCACAAAAGACAGAATTTCATTCTTTTTATGGCTGAATATTTCACTGTTTTTAACTACTCATCAACTATTAGACATTTCAGTTGATTCCAAATCTTTAATATTATTAATAATACTGCAATAAACATGGAAGTACAAAGATTTCATGATATTCTGATTTTATTTCTTTTTATTTATTTTTTCTTTCTTTCTTTCTTTCTTTCTTTCTTTCTTTCTTTCTTTCTTTCTTTCTTTCTTCCTTCCTTCCTTCCTTCCTTCCTTCCTTCCTTCCTTTCTTTCTTTCTTTCTTTCTTTCTTTCTTTCTTTCTTTCTTTCTTTCTTTTTTCAGAACCAGGGATTGAACTCAGGTCCTTGTGCTCACCAGGGAAGTACTTATTCTACTGAGTCATCTCCCCAGCCCCTTATTTCCTTTTTGATAAATATCCCAGTCATAAGATTCTTTGATCATGTAGTAGTTCTATTTTTAATTTTTTAATGAACTTCCATACTGTTTTCCATAATGACCATCCTATTTTACATTCCCACCAGCTGTGTTTAAAGTTCTTATTTCTCTGAATCCACTTCAATATTTGTTATTTTTGCCTTTTTATTATAGTCATTCTATTATAAGATAATATCTTATTTTTATTTGCATTCCTCTGATAATTAGTGATTTTGAATTTTTTATATATTTGTTAGCTATTTGTGTATCTTTTAAAATGTCTTTAAAAGATCATTTTCCCAATTTCACTTGACTAACATACTATAGAAACTATACTACAATAACCAAAATAGCATAGTCTTTCCATAAAAACTCACATGTATAACTATGGAACAGAGAAGATTACATAGAAAAAAATCCACACTTCTACAGAAATAAATCCACACATCATCTACACAAAAGTGTATGTCAGAAAAAAGACAGATTCTTCAATAAATGCTGGGAAACTAGATATCTACACAAAAGAATGAAAGTAAACTCCTAACTCGCCATATACAAAAAATAAAATGGATCACAACCTAAACATAAGAGAACCAGAACTATGAAACTAGAAGAAAACATTTGAAAACACTGGTATTCCAATAACTTTTTTTTTGATACAACCCAAAAAGTACAGACAAGAAGCACACCAAGGGAAGCAATCAATAGAGTGAAGAAACAACCCACAAAAGAAGAGAAGAAATTTGGAGATTACTCATCTGAAAAAAGATTAATACCCAGAATATATAGGGAATGCAAAAACAAAATTCAGCACCATAGAAATAAGACATTTGATAAAGGCCATTATCAGAGTCATGAGACACGCTTCTGTCCTCTGAGGAGTTGACAGTTTCATCCTCAGTGCTATGACATAGAAATGGCTTACAGTAACTGATGAAGTTTTTGTCAGGCTGACTTTCCACAGTGGGAAATGCTTGCTGGAGTAACCCAGGAAAGCTGCCATTGCTGAGGCGAGACCCAGGAGGAAGCCTTGATCCAGTCCAACTTTTAGATATACACCATGGAACTTTTCTGTAAAAACTTGGTACATTCTATTCTTCTCCCATACATTATTTCATTGTCTCTTTTCTGGTTGTATTTGGCAGAAAACTCTTAAAATGGAAGTTTGAGTCTCTGTGATTCTATGTATATAAAATTTTCTAAAGAACAGGGAGAAACAAATCTGTAGTTACAGATTTCAAAATAGCTTCTACCTTTAGGAAGGCACTGCGTGGGAGGGAACAGTAGGTGGCTATAACCATATTCTATTCTTCTCTCATTGCTGGAACAAAATGCTCAACACTCAAAATAAAGGATGGAAAGGCTTATTTAGCTCACAGTTAGTGGAAGTGTCAGTCCATACTCACCTGGCTCCAAGGCAGAATGGCACATGGAACAGGGCAGCTGTTCCTGGTGGAAGCAAAGAGTAAAAATCCTGAGGGAGGGACAGCAGCTCAGGCAGCTAGCTAGCATCTCTCCTATTTACATTGTAAAGCAGATTGCCTGCCCCAAGGTGGGTGCAGTACCCACATCCACAATAATCAGTCACAAACTCCAGAAGCTACTGCCTGATGGTATAAGGCTTTGGTTGGGAACACTGATACACAAACCATAACACACAGAGACACACACTGCTATAATTCATCATCACACCATACCCCTAAGCTTCTTGTATTTCACTGATTACAAATTATACCTCTGTAAAAGAAGAGAAAAACTTATAGAAGATGACATAGGTAGATAGCATGGTTATATAGAAGCTTAAATGCCAGTTCTATGAATTCACCTTTGTCCTTATAAAAAGGGAAGCACTGAATACTTTCAAGTTATTGAAGAAATTTCAATCAGCATTTCATTAAGATGATCAAGAAATACAAATCACCCTTCCAAGACCCATTAACCAATATTGAAGTAGCAACAAATTACTAGGAGTCTGGTTATGACTAAATATGGTGGCAATTCACAAGTTTTGATTTTATAAAATGCAGCATATAATATCAGAATGCTGATTTCTTTATACTATAATTAAATATGTTCCCTTTGCCTAGAAGGAAAATTTAGCATGAAAGTCACTAGTTTGACACATCAAGTGAGAGATCTCCTGCCAAGGCCCAGAAGAAAAAGGGTCTAGTAACTCTCAAGTATACTAAAGGAAACATGGTTCTACCAGTGAGGTATCACTGCATGGACCATGCACAAAAATGTGACCTGTACATCAAATGTAGAGAAGCATAATCTCTTGCAATAAAATACCTTAGTAGCCGGGCGTGGTGGCGCCAGCCTGTAATCCCAGCACTTGGGAGGCTGAGGCAGGAGGATTGTTGTGAGTTCGAGACCAGCCTGAGCTACAAAGTGAGTTTAAGGCCAGCCTGAACTGCATAGTGAGACCCTGTCTCAAAAAAAAAAAAAAAAAAAGACAAAAAAATAAAAATAAAATAAAATACCTTAGTATGTTATAAATACACCTCCACATCTTTTGATTATTTAGCTGTAATCCAAATAAATATTTGCCAGAAGAAAAAAGAGAAGCATAATCTCAGTTATAGATATGCTAGGAAAGAATGAAGGACTAAAATATAACAACTAAAAGGCATGCTTTATCTTACTGAATTAATTTGTAAGGTAGATAGGAGGGTGAGCTAGGAGCACAGTGCTGAACATGTGCCTGATGTTCAATTTTTTAAATGTTCTCATAGAAGATATGAAGATGCAACAAGAACACTGATGTAATTGCTGCAGAAGGTATTCTCATTGAGATTAATTTGTGAGCCCTCTGGAAGTGCCAACTAAAAAAAGGTAGGACCAGGACTGGGGAGTTAGCTCAGTGGCATAAGAAAAGGTAGGATCAGTTGAAGCTGAAGATTAGGATTACCATGCTTAGCAGTAAATAAAGCATGTACATATGGCATCCAAAACCTGGGCACTCTTTGGATCCTGATAAAAACTAATGATGTATGTGGCACTATGGAATGATGTGGTATACATCTAAGAAACAGGCAGCTAAAGAGAAAAGTACTGCTTTTTTGGATTCAGTTCTAACCAAGATGATTTCAACTGACTGGAAGAGTGGACATTGACAGGAACTAAGATCCCTTACATGTGGTGTATCTCATCAAACAACATATGTAGAAGGGGAAACAGCCTGACATTATGTACTCTAAAGCCAAAGTAAAGGCCATGCATGGAAAAAAGAAAGAAATGTACTTTACACATACAAAAGAATAATCTATAAGCCCTCTGTTTGTCAAAAAAATACTCTTGGCAAGCAGTAAATCAATCACTGGTGCTATTTAGGTGAGCTGAGCAGATCAACATCCACCAGGGATGCTGTAGTTAATATAAAGCCAAACAAAATGGGAAACCATTCTCTACTGTGGTGAGAAGTAGCGAGGGCAGTCTGGAGCCTAATTAAATTTTTGTCTATCTGAAAATCTAAAAGAGAACCACTTGTAGTTATGTGTCTGGTAATGCATGCCAAGCCCAGAAAAGTGCAACAGTGTCCTAGCATTTGCCTGGGTTGCTACTTTTCAGTGGACAAAAGCCAAAATCCTCAGTAAAGGATTCTTTCTGTATATGACTTTTGTACCTCTTTGGTAACATGTTCTTATTGCTTAGACTAAGACAGAAAAGATAGCACAGCTATTGATGCTGAGAAGGAATATGGAAACAAACGCAACTGTTCTCAATTAAAAGAGTAAAATCACGATGTAGGTAACATTTACTGGGTGTTACCATATGCCTGCAACTAACCTACTTGACTTACATATGCTACCTCATGTAATTCCCATGGTGTTATGGTTTGTATCATACAAACCATATATATGTATTACCCAAGTCCTGATGGGGACTGAGAAAAGTCTCTCATCCACAAACTTGATCATACTATGTCAGCTCTCAAGAGGCCGAATTTGCAATAATCTTTTCAACTCTGAGTTACACAAGTCCTTGCAGTCCAAATGCTAGAAGCCCACATAGCAGTGAATTCCATTCACCCCACTGTGATCTCGTACAAACAGCTCTTCCTGGAAATTCAGACAACTTCAAAAGTTCATCAGATAGAAATCCTGCGCTACCCTCCACTATCAGTGCTCTACAGAAAGTAAGACAAGTGTCTCATAAGTAGATGATTCCATGGGATCCAATTATAAATTGAATATGTAACCAGTGTGCAGTGTCTAGCCCGGATGTAAGAAGGAAGTCTTGGGCAAGAATATGCAGCTGCTATGTCTCTGTACAGTTCTGGTTCACCTTGCGATTCTATAAGACGGGGCACGTTTAGTGATGAAGAATTGGATGCACAATGTGCATCAGGCCAGGGTGCCCCATCACGCAGCATGCCTTGCTATTAACAGGTTCTTCCCATCCCCTTGAGGATAATTCCCCTTGACCATCACCAGCACAGTTACCTAGACATTCACCTCATTCATGACCTCCAGCTTGGAGAGTAGAATACAGTAGATGTTTACTTACAGCAATCTCTCCTTTCACTTCAAGGTCATCCCACAGGTTTACAGATGAGCAATGTCAAAAATGAAGAATAAACTAAGACACAGTGTTCCAAACCTGTTCCAAATATCTACTATGCACAAGTTGACTCAGTGCAAAGCAGCAGAAGTGACTCAGAGTTTCCAGGGTCAAATGGAAGAGGACCTCCTATGCAAGCTCAGGTTTCAGCCAGATATCCTGGGTGGAAACTCTGCTCCCAGCAGCACCATCTTCGTTGGCTCTTCTGCAACCCATGAAAGCATTTAGTAACTTGGGTCTGCTTCTCCAGGCAGCCAAGAAATAACCAAGTTCACACAAATCACCTTCCCACCTAGGCCTCCCATGGTTCAAAACACAGTCTTAGCAAGCCCTGTCAACAATAACAACCACTCCGCTTTACCCATACTGCAGGGATGGCTGCAGTGAGAAGCAGCTTGCCCGAACACACCCTGCCAGCTACTAAAACCTAAGGCAGCATGAAAGATGGTAGTTTGAAAAATCCGGTTATAGACCAGTGGAGACAAAAATGCAGAGGCAGGTTTTTATGGACTCCCCTGCACCAGGCTAAAAACAAGTTCTTGTTGACTGTTCAGATGGGCCTCTTGGGACTTAAAATCTTTGCTCTGTCTGTCTTAATTAGCACAGACTAACAGATATGATCAATCAGGAACTTAAAGATGCAACATCAGGTGTGCTGAGTAATCATATAGGGAATCAATTTGGGTTTTACTTGATAGAAACTCTATTGACTTTTTAATATTTGACAGAGACCAATATTTGGGCAAATATCTAATGGATGCCAAGAAAAGTGTCCATTTGTGAGAGAGGACCTGTGTACACAAGGAAGTGGCATATTCAGCCAAGCCAAGACTTCACGTTCAACCTAATATGCTATATAAATCAGAGCAGTACATACCACTACTGAGAGCTCATGCTCTATCTAAAGTGCTTTGCTGAATTCCAGGAAACTGTAGATTGGGAGCCAGGGAGATAGTTCAGTAGAATAAGCACTTGCCTGACAAACACAAGGGCCTCAGCTCAATCCCTGGTTCTGAAAAAAAAAATAAATAAGCAAAAACTTGTAGATTAAATTTGGGGTAATGGGAGGAAGAAACTCAGGCTAGAGATTGATTGATTGATTGATTGATTGATTGATTGATTGATTTTGGCAGAACTGGGTATTGAACTGAGGCTCTTGCACTTGCCAGGCAAGTGTTTATTCTACTAAGCCATCACCCAAGTCCCTCAGGCTAGAGATTTAGAACACAACTGAGCTTTAAAATTCTATACATCCTTTGGTGGATTCATTGGGGAAATTATGTTTTTTTTTTTAATCTTCAGTATAGGATACAGTCCACACATCACTACCACCAGGCAGTGTTACATTGTGCGTCCATCGTGTTGTATTGACACACTGAATGTCTATGCATTTGTTTTGATTGCAAAAGGACTTCATATCAGTTGTGTGATCTTTCTCAACTTCATATTTTTTAGCTCAGGAAAGATGGTGTTAGCTACTGAAGGCAACTTCTTCACACGCTAATACCTGTCACAGAAGTGAGAAATCTAGTTTCTATTATCAGATTGCCACATTAGCAGGGATAGAGTAAGCAGTGTCTATTCCCAATACAACACCTCAGTGCTTACAACCTGCAACACAGTCATACAATGGGGATGGGGGGAAACCTATGCACTTAACCTACAAAAATCTTTGGTAGTGACAGTTGTAGTGTTGCTAGTAAGTCTATTATGTGGTAGAAAATATACCTTGGCACCTTTAACTGCATAACTGAGGGCCAACCAGATAGCTCAGTGGACTAGAATGCAGCAGCTGGGGTTTGATTCCTGGAGTACCATACTGGCCCTGCATCCAGGGTGCACTAAGGCTGCACTAAGTTCTTACAACAGTTAGCATATTTTTGGTAATTTTCTACATTCAACTCTAAATATTTGTCTTATTGGGATATATATTACATATATATAATACATATATTATTATATATCATATATACATTTATATTATATACATATATATTATATATTATACATATATATTGGCAGATTGTATATAGGCAAAAAAAAATCACATATACACAAAACAGATTTCAGAAAAAAACCTTCCTTAGAAAATCAAGGAAGATTGGAGTATGGTAAAGCATTATTTTATCTGCTGTTGCACAGCAACAGATTATTGGCTTTTCGTTTACTAAAGAGAAAATTTGCCTTTTTACTAGGCAAATACGCAAAGACTTTGTGTATTGCCAATTTTTCTTTTGTAAAAAATTAAGGATTTACTGTGGTTAGTGTTATAGAAGACATGTTGATTTCATAAACTAATGCCTATGATCTCAATAAGAGCTTTATGAATGCTGATTATTTTGTGAACAGTGTAGAATTGTGTCTTGTATGTAAGCAGACAGCTATAAATTGTGCTTCAAAGTTATTTAATTTTTCAGTGTTTCAATGCTATTTTTGATGTTAACAGAAGTGTAAAGAATTGGAAAAATATCAATATTCTTTTTTAAAAATTTATTTATTTATTACAGTGTCTCGCTACACATCACGGATTCTTTTTTCTGCGGGGGGAGGTCAGCTCAGCCCGCCCTGGGGGGAGGGGTTGGCGTGGCATGGTGCTGGGAATCGAACCGCGGTCCCTGAGAGGTGCTCTAGACTGCTGAGCTATCTTGCCAGCCCAATATCAATATTCTTATTTCAAGGATTTGCTGGATCATTTTTGTACAAAATTTGACTGTATAATATAACATCTTAAGAGCTTTTTTCAGTTTTCATATCCTAGAAATTAGTTCATAAAACTGGAGACCATTCATAATTATGATACTTTTTTTCTCAAGACATTTTTAAAAAAGCTTTTTGAAAGAAAATTAGATACATATACGGCCCCCGATGTTCATATAACTGTAGAATTATTTAGACCAATGAAAGCAAACCTTTTACATCTTTCAATTATACAGTCTTCTATAGCATGCCATAAATTCATCTGTGATTTAGATTATGTATGTTCAAACTGACTTTTTATTGACTACATACGTTCCAGTTTTGAAATGACACATGGCCCTTTCAGATCACATGAAGTCTTATTTGCAAATATTTCTCTAGCTGAATTTATGTAAGTGCTTGCCTGCTTAATGAATAGACTGACCATAAGTTGTGAGAAGCAGCTGAGCTTCCTTCCCTCTGGCTAAGCCAGAGATCAACCACACGTTTGGGACTAGACCAAGGCCAGCCCGGAGAACACAGAGCATCAGAACAAGTGAACACGTTCCTGGGACTGAAGCAAAGCCCGTCCTGCAGGTGTCTGGCCTTGGTGCTCCTCCCTGTTAACTATAGCACAGAGAACTGTGAGAGGGTTTCGCTTTCAAGGTTCTCAGCACAACACTGGAACTTTGTACTTTTGACTCCACCAAAAGCTTCCTCCCTTTTCACTAGATGTAAATAAAGATGCAGACCAGCTAGGTTGTTGTTGCCTCTGTTGGAAAGGTCAGGTCTCAGCTTTTCTCTATGTGTCTTTTCTCACTCTCTCTCTCTCTCTGTCCCCCCCCCCCCGTCTTTTAATTTTTGGACGGAACTGGGGTTTGAACTCAGGCCCTTGTGCTTGCACTGAGCCATCTCCCTGGCCCTATGTGTCTTTTCTTAATCTCTCCTTGCCCTCTCTTAGAACCCTAGCTGTGCAGGTTGCAGCAATGGAATTACTATTAAAAAAAAATCAAACCCTAAACCTAAATTTCTTCTGTTGTGTGATCCAAAACACTGACTAAGGGTAGAATGAAAAGTGCCGTTTCTCCCTAATTCTACTCCGAAGGTGTCTACCAGCTCCCCTCAGGAAAGAATTTATGCCTTATTTTTAGTAATGTCTGTGGTTCATCTATCTATTTTAGAAAATCTTTTCAGAAAGGCCAGCTTTCACAGCCAGTCATTTTCCAGGCCATCCAAGTTGCAGCTCTCTCCAGCCAGTACCACCCTCAGAGTGGGAAGCAGGACCATCTTTTGTTAGTGACAGCTGTGGAGATACTGCCACTCTGCTCCCAGACTTAAGACACAGCAAGACCAAATTCTGCAAATGTTATTTAAGATCCAAGGAGTAACCTTCAAGGTCAAATTTGTACTGTCCAGGAGTATGAATTGAAGAAAAACAAAACAAAATAATTTTAGCAAACAAGGAAAAAATGTAATGGCTGGGCTTTGTGTCATTTTTGTTCCATTACAAAAATGTATGCTGAGCAGAACTCCAGCTGGTACAGATGATGTCTCTGCTTTTGAAGGTCACTTGGTAGAAACTGACCACTTGTAGTTCTTGAATTTATATATGACAAGTGTAAGAACCCAGGAAGAGACTACTCTCTTTCCTCTGGTATTAATTCCAAAGTCAGGGGGTGGTAGGAGGCAGCCCCAGTTTGATAGGTCCTTCCTTGGACAGCACAGATTGACATGCTCCAGGAAACTATGACTAAAGCTAAGGAGATGGGGAAAAAGTTTCTCCAACAGGAACGCTAGGTGGGCAATTGAAAGTGTGTCCAGCACAGATGTAACACAGGACATGATGACCTTCAAATAACATATAGATGATCTTGCTGTCTTCTCTTTTCACTGGAATACCCTGCTCGCCTCCCCTTCTCTGCCAATTTCCATTATTTTTTTCAGGATTTGATTCAAAACTAACTTTGACCAATGGATGAGTCTTCTCTGTCCAACTCTATTCTGTATCTCATATGATTACCATTTAGCTATGTAGTGGGTTTCTCATATTATTTGAAGCTAATGCTTACATAATTATGGTTTCATTTCCTTTATTATTTCTTTCTAGACTGATGGATTCTTAATTGGTTTGCATGGGATTCCTACAGCTAATTCTTCACAGAAAATCAACTCATGATCTAAAAATTGTAAAATACATGAGAAACAACCTGCCACAGCAACATAAACACATATCAGGTATTAAGGTTTTATCTAGTTGTCCCCCCAAAAGGGTCGTGTAAATCATGGGGTGTCACTGAGGAGCAGTGGCTTGAGGGGCGGGGCCAGAGAGGCCCAAACCATTAAATTGAAACTGACACCCCTCCTGCCCGCCCCCTCACCTCCACCCCCAGGCCTGGGGACCTCTCTTGGAGGTATGGAGAGGATCATCCTGGAGAGGCAGCACCCCAGCCTCTCTTCCAGACCCTGCAGCATGGGAGGGCAGTGTCTCGAGCTCTTGCTGTGTAATTCAGGCTGCTTTAAACTATGAAAGCTCCAGTAACTGAGAGCTAAATAAACCTTTCTTTCCCTAAGCTTGAGTGTCAGGTATTTGTCCCAGCAACAAGAGAAAGAAATCACGATTAGACTCAATTATGTCATATGATTAAAATGGCTAAGTAAAAAATAATTCAAACTAAATATAAAAATCAAGAGAGATCAGACAGATGTGGAAAGAAGTAAAGGTCACACATATAAAACTGCAGGCAAATATTGGCTTAACAGAGATTAAATGGAGCTGAAAAGAGAATTGATGACTTAAAAAAAAACACATCTGAGGACAATACAAAGGCAGTAAAATAGATAAGAATATGAGATTAAGAGGTAGAGTCCAACTTTCCAAAGCAGAAAAGTTCCAATAATTTATATCGACGTCTCTCCCCTCAAGTTATCCGTTCTTTATTGGTCATATCAGTGACTTCAAAGAAGACAGGATGGAAAGGGAGAAGAAAGTAACTTTCTAGTGGGCCTTAGAGGGCTGAGAATGAACTTGTTGTAACCCACTTGGGTGCCGAGCCCTTCCCTCATATCCTATTATTCTTAATAGAACCTGCCAGGTGCCATTACCTGTTATTCCCACTGAGGCCTGACCTTAGACAAACTGTTTCTCGCCCTCCCTTGGCAACCGCAACCCCCCCTAGGTTTATGCGACCCCGCTCACTCGAGAAAACTCCCACCAACTAGCTCCCCGTACCCCCTTGACTCTCTTAACTTCCGCCTTTTGCTTCTGTAATACTGCTTGGTTGCCTGCCCCAGACCCATCTCCCCCTTTAGGTCACTGCCCCGCTCTGTTCCGAGCAAAAGGTAAAAATAAAAG
>PVKA01010622.1:47847-63907 GCA_004027165.1 Ctenomys sociabilis
TTAGCCCTTTGTTTCACCTGTTGCTAAATGTTCTGGGAAAGTTACATGCAACTAAGCAACCACAAGGTTGCTCTATAGCCTCAGCAATCTCCAGGTGGCCCTCAATCAATCTTGACAAAGGAACAATTGCTATTGGCTTCTGTAACCTGCTTGCTCAAGTTTCCCTGTTAACCCCTAATGGCCACAAGATGCTCCCCCCCAAGGTTACCCTAGCATTACAGAAATATGTTATTCTGTCAAAAAGTATTCTCTTCTCACTGAGCCAATCAATGTAAAGGTCAACCCCTATTAACCAATGCAATTAGCTTCTGTGACACAGCTTGCCTCAGCCCCCTTCACCCCATCCCGCGAGACCATACCCTGAGCCACAAAGTCCCCTAATATAGATAAAATATTTGTCTCCCCCAATCAAAATTGTCCCCATACTCCCCTAACGGCCATTTTAGCTTCTGTGACGATGCTTGCTTACCCCTCCCAGCCTGCGGTTTTTGGGCATAAAAGCCCTGCTGCCCAGCCCTCGGGGGGCCCTCCTCCTTCTCACATGGAGAGGCTACCCGGTGGGTACCACCTAAAATAAAGCGCTTCTTTCCTTTTGGACTTGCCTCATTGTCATCTGATTTTTGAGTTACAACAGAACTCAGTACCAGAATACTTTCCTAGAAGGTGTGAGGCAGAGGGCTCGAACCCTAGTAGCAGAAAAAAACCAAACCAGACCCAACCAACCAGATCCATTTGGAAAAAAGACTGGGTTTGTCCCTAATAAATGAACATGTACATTTCTTTAACAGTAGAGTATAACAATATTTACACAGCATTTACATTGCATCAGGGGTTATAAGTAACCTTGACAAGATTTAAGGTACATAAGGGGATGTTGCTGAGGTTAGAGGAAACTATTATGCCATTTTATATAAAGAACGTGGTCAAGGATTGTAGTACCCTTGGCGGAGGAAGTATCCCCCAAGGACACGCAGGCAACTGTACTGCAACCCAACCTAATGTTCATTGGTGTACTGAGATGCTGATGCTTGTACTATTGTCTGCCACAGATAGGGGAAGTATATCGTGCAGAACTAAAAAACAATAATGCAGGTAACTAACAACTAAGCTGTGTTCTTTATCACCTGCACTAGTAACTCTGAGCAGGGTTACAGAAAAAACATTCTTCCTAATGCACCAACCCGTTTCACAGCCACACACCCTCAATTCCCTTGCTACTGACCTTGACCAATAGTATTGGTAAAAATAAGTATTAATTGAAAAATAATCAAGTCTTTAAAAAAAATGAAAGAAGGTGAAATAACAATAACAGGAAAGAAGAAAGGGTAATCAATAGGTGAAATGTGCCAATATCTTTCTCATTGGTTAGGAGGAGTGACTGTAATGGGCAAATGAAGACGGACTATGGCCTGGAGTGTGATAAAGTATTAATGTTTATTTTTCTGGTTTAATGTGTTTGGATGCTTCCTTATAGTTAAATAAATGGACCTGTGCTTGTTTTATACTTCTAGTAACTATCACTGCTTTTCTTAGGAATTTCTATTGTTCCCAGCCTGCAGCCACCAAGGGATCCTAAGAGACTTTACACA
The DNA here is from genome assembly GCA_004027165.1 of Ctenomys sociabilis. Taxonomy (NCBI): domain Eukaryota; kingdom Metazoa; phylum Chordata; class Mammalia; order Rodentia; family Ctenomyidae; genus Ctenomys; species Ctenomys sociabilis. Next base: position 49,437 of record PVKA01010622.1, read on the forward strand.
ATTTGCCTTGATCTGACAACCAAGCCTAAAAAAGAAAATAAAGCAAAAGAAAAGGGAAAAGAAAATAACCTCGAAATGTGATTTTAAGGCTTCCCATCTTGGTTTCTTGGGGGAAGGGGAAGAACGCAGGGTTCTCAGGAATCTGCTTCCCATACAAAGGACAGTCTCAAGACGCCTGTGGATGGAAAATTACTGTCCCTTTTTTTTTTTTTTTTTCTTTTTTAGGGGGATGTAGGGATGCTGGAAGATTCCAGTTATAATAATTTTGTATGTAAGCATTTTTTTTAACTTTCAGAACACAGGCTACCAAAATCCAAACCTTTAAATCAAATCAACTAGACAACAGCCACTAAGCCGCCCTAATGTACAAAAAATTCCACCAGTTTTTCTTTTAATTAGATATCCACGCCTTTACAGTTTCGTTGTTGTGTCCTTAGGCAAGTACTTGCAAATTGCAAGAGTCCTACTTCCTGAAGCAAATATTTTTACAAAGTAGTAACTTGGATAATTACTTTAGAAATTTGGAAACGAAAATATTTTTATAAATAACCACCTACGACCCTACTGCTAACACTGGTCAGCTGCTTTTCCTTGCAGGGTCCCCAGCGGGACCGTAAACTCCGGATTACAACAGGCAAGAGACACAGCTCCCCCTCCTCTCCAGTTCCCATCGCAGGTCTTCTTCCGCTTCGGGTTCACCCTAGCCCGCCCACACCCCGCCACAAAACAAAACAAACACACAGAAGTTCCGCGGAGCAGGGTCACGCCTCGGCTGGGAAGGCGTACTACTCCTCCGGGCCTCCGGAGGTGCACACTCGCCCGGCGCGCGCCCCCGCGGGGCGCGGCCCTCGCCCCGCCCCCAGCCGCGCGCCCGCCCCCTTCGGGCGGAGACGCGCGGGGGAAAGCGCGCGGCCGCGGCCTCGGGCGCCATTTTGGACTCCGTGGTGTCTGGGCCGAGGCGCAGGGCTTTGACGCCTCGACCAGAGCTCGCAGAGGACCTCTCTGGCGGCGACGGGGAGTCCGGAGCGGGGACTCAGACCGCGCGGGATTGAGGACGAAGGCTTCGCCCTGGGCAGCCAGAGCCGCAAAGGTGGAGCCGCGTTGGCGCCCGCCGCGGGACCAGCGCCTCGGATGCGGGCGGAGCGCGGGGGGCCGCGGCGCCGGGGGCGCAAAGCGGGGGCCCCGGGGGGCCTCATGTGAGAGCCGCGGGACCCGCCGCCGCCGGCCCCCAAGCCCGGGGTGGTGCGTGGGGGACGCCGCCCCCGGCAGCAGGTAACGCGGAGGGGCGGAGGGGCGGGGCCGGAGCCCTGGGGCGGGCGGGCGCGCGGGAGCGGGAGCGGCCAGGGCGCGGCGCGGTGCCCGGCGGAGCCCGGCGGAGCCCGGCGGAGCCCGAGCGGAGCCTGCTGGGGGCGTTGCCCGCCGCGCCCGCCTGGGAGCCTGTCAACAAGGAGCGCTGCGCGCGCGTGCGGCTGCGCCGGGCGCCGGCCTCGGCGCGTCGCTGACGAGCGCCGCGGGCGTGGGCGCGGGCAGCGGGAGCGTGGGGAGGCGTCCTGGGCGGCGCTCCGAGAGCCGAGAGGAGCCCGCCGCGGGGTGGCGCGGCTGCAGGGGGCTGCGGTGCCGCGCGGAAACTTGGTCAACTTGTGGTGTGCGGCCGGGTGCCTGATTAGGCTTAGCGGGCTTTTCACGGGGAGCAGCCCGGCCAGTGGGGAACGCGCGCGCCAGTCGGTGTTCTTGTGAGAGGAGTCCAGGGGAATAACCTGGATCTTTTAGACTTTTTTTGTTTTTCTCGTAAAAAATGCTGATTTCGATTATCTTTGACCTGTGTATCAAAATAGGATCCACTCCTAGTTATCTGTATGCGACTCTAGACAGGTTTTCGCCAGCGTTTCCCCTTACCATTTTGACAGTTTGTTGTAAAAGAACGCACTGCAATTCTTGTATTACAAAGGAATTATTATGCCGAAACAGTATCTTTAGGGCTGGTACAAATGAGCTTTTAGAATTGCTACATAGGTGCCTGATATGTTGAGGGCCGCCCAAGTAAGTGTTGTGTTCTTCAGCAGTACATCGCGTTGATTGTTTTCAGAGTCAGAAGCGCCGGGTTAGCGCCCTAACTGGTGTTCAGTCAGTCTAGTTTTTCCTCATCAGCACGCTTTGAACATTTGCTAATCATATCACTAAATACTCTTACTCAAGAATTTGCCTTACTTGTGGCCCAGAAACACTACAGAAAATTAAACAGCCCTCCTGGCTGTTTAGTGCTTAAGAACGTTTCATTGACTCTTACTGGCCAGGTTGGTCCATGTTCTCCTGTATCTATGTAAGAACTGTTTTCACTTTGACTAAGCTAAGAAATAAAATTGTATTTATAATAAGTTATTTACAGGTGAGTGGATACTCTGAATCATTGAATTTTCCATACAATAAAGTTTTACGTGTAAATTCAATGAAATCTATGTTTTCAAAGTATTGGAAGTTTTGGCATGAGTGAGACTAACTTGAAAAAATTGATGAAAACTTTTATTAGGTGTTCATACATACTGTGTCAATATATCATAGACTTTTGTGCAACTATTCATAAACTAATGAGTACTAAAAATTTACCGCAGTGGTCATATACTCTTTTTTATTTAAATCAAGACATACTTGCTGTAAATATTACATACTTGTAAAAATATTTAAAATACCAACTTCATGTCCAGATGTAGTGGGCCATGCCCCAGCACTAGAGCGAGTGAGGCAGGAGGATTGCTGAGTCCGCCATGGCTTACTTAGTGAGTGTAAGACTGAATTGCATAGCAAACCCTGCCCCCCAAATTTTTTTTCTTGAATTTGGAAAGGTATTGAATATATTTTACCTAAAACAGGACTGTGACAGAGGAAACTTTCTATTAGCAGTATTATGACCACCAAATTTCATTTTGTGAATAAATCTGACATTTTATCTTTACCTATCCATAAATACTGAACTAGTCTGTATTTAAGTTTGGTATTTCCGACTTTAGAAGTCTCCATAAGAAGTAGTGAGACTTGTACCAAATACATAAAAATGGAGGGGGAAGGGCACCTGTAACCACCCATTACAATAATTTGATGGATCTTCTCCCTTCCCCTCCTTTCCTCTTTTGGCAAATGCCGAAAGTGGAACCTAGGGTCTATCATTCTAGCACTGGGTTATGCCCCTAGGTAAGATTTGCCTATTTTAAGTACAGATTGAAAATGTCTGGCAGGTAGCAGGTATCACAGACTACTTAAGAAAATTCGTTGGCTACTTAATTCATATCCTCTTTGAAGATTTTGGGGGAATCCATTTAAGAATGAGAATATAAGCTATACTTGGTGGTGTACACCTGCAATCCCAGCAGTGACAGAGGCTGGGGCCAGAATAGTACAAGTTCAAATGCTACCAGGGTAACAGCCCAACTCTGTCTCAAAAATTGAGGTGCTGTGGTAGAGCATCCCTGTATTCAATCAGTAATACCACACACACACACACACACACACACACACACAACCCCCTCAGATATCCTTAGGTGACTATTAATAACCTTTAGAAGGTACCACTGTAGGTTCCTTTTTATATCCATTTTAGTTAGCAGACTATAACCTTCAGTTTCCAGAAGCAGTTTTCATTATATTTTATTTTGGTATTCTTGAGTTATTATTGCAGTCTCTGCATATTTGGCTTAAATATAATAAATTCAGTAATAAAATGAGTTTTGGGTTTACTTCTATTTAAAAAAAAAAGAATAAAAAAAGTAATGTTTTTCTAAACAGGATGAAGCGAGGAAGTGATAGTGACCATAATTCATCTGAAGAGAATACTACAGAGAAATCAAAGAAAAAGAGGACTACAAATGAGCATTCTCAGACATGTGACTGGGGTAATCTCCTTCAAGACATTATTCTCCAAGTATTTAAATATTTGCCTCTTCTTGACCGGGCTCATGCTTCACAAGTTTGTCGCAACTGGAATCAGGTGTTTCACATGCCTGACTTGTGGAGATGTTTTGAATTTGAACTGAATCAGCCAGCTACATCATATTTGAAAGCTACACATCCAGAATTGATCAAACAGATCATTAAAAGACATTCAAACCATCTACAGTATGTCAGCTTCAAGGTAATATTTTACACCATTTTTAAAAGCAATGTATTTTTAGTGGCTTTTGATGTTGTACTCAGTGCATCTCATATCTTCAAAATATTTGGCTAAAGGGAAATGTATAACATGTTTTGCTGGCTGGACCCACTGGTGGTTCAGAAGGCTCATTGTGATCTTGTTAAAAGATATAAATTTAGCATATTGTAGATGCATCATCACAAATAATTGTAGTGTTTGTTGAGACTAAATGACTCCGTTTTCCATAATAGTAATTTCTTAAAAGAACAAAAATACCCAATAAATAAGTATCAACCATTGACCAAAGCTCCAAATGAGCAGTGAATTATTGCAAACAAATTTGAGGGAAAAGGAATATACAGTGAAATAAAATTGGAGATTATGATTGTGGATAGTACTGTACTGTGGAACAAAACTGTAATTTCTCTTTAATAGGAGTTGAGCATTATATATTTTTCTGGCTTTTTGATATGAGATCTTCAGATACAAGGGTTCTATAGAAAGGTTTAAAAGGTTAAGAGGTTTAGAGGAATATGTTTTAGAGAAAAGTAAAAAAGAATTGGTAGAAGAATGCTCTAGAGAACTGTTTGCTTTTCTTTGCTTGAAGGAGCGTTTTGAAAATCTTGCAATGATGAGATAAATGAAGTACGGTAGTCTTTGAGATGTTACTTAGAGGAAAAAATGGATTGAGTGTTGAGGCTTGTCATATTGTGTTGGAAATGAGTAATGAACTACAGACACGCTTACTAGACCATTGAATTAAGATTTTTTTGTAGCAAAAAATTGATAATTGTTAGCAAGTGGCGCTGCATGAATATCTGCTCTGTCATACCAGCTGCTAAAAAGGTCAGATTTCTTAACCTAGAACTTATTACCATAACTGAGGCGTTTTTTTTTTTTTTTTACCAAACTAAGGCTCATCTTCCAAGAATGTCATTTCTTCTTATGTAGAGATTACTTGCTTATTCGCCCAGAGCTTTCCAAGAATGAGGGACTTGGTAATAATAATGGCTGGATAGATTGTGGCCTTCTTCCTAGGAAAACATGCAAAAATGTAGGTTCCTAGTTAAATTTGAAATTCAGATGATTAATGGCTAAGTTTTGGTATAGCTGTGTTCTATACTTGAATATACTTATTAAAAAATTGTTGTTTACCTAAAAGTCAGATGTAATTGGGTGTCTTGTATGTTATCTGACAATCTTAACTAGGGGCAAAGGTACCAGAGTAGTGGGAGAATAGAAGTCCAGCAACTCTTTTTTCCCTTTTTCTAGGGGAAGAACTCTTCCTTTGGCTTTAGTCATCTTTGAGGTGCCAAAGAGTATTCTAATAACAAATGTTATAAAAAATAAAAATACTCATTTGATAAATCTTCAAGATCAATTCAGTACAGTAGATTGGCTGGGCCAGTTTTATTCTTTCACAACCAGTGACACAATTTAGGTGTATCCAACTTGCATAACCCTTATAAAATCATTTGGGCTGTACATTTAACGTTTTTATCAGGGTTGTGTTTTCCTGAGGAAATAATTTCCGATTTACACATTAGAAAAAAGACACATTGGAGAGCTCTTCTCGGTTCCCCAAAATATTTACGTCATTACTAACTGTAGGTTTGGCTTGTAATTAGTTACTAGTCTTAGAACAGTGTTTCTCAAAGTTTATGTGCAAGCATTCATGGAGGGCTTGAATGAATCAAGATCACTGATCCTATCCGTAGAGTTTCTGACTCAGATGTTCTGGGCTGGGGACCAGAGTATGCACATCTTAAGTTCTCAGGTCTTGTTAATGCTATTTGGAAACCATACTTAGAGAACCACTGATGTAAAGAAACTTAACCAATGGGTAGTATTATAAATACCTCTGAAATTGCAACATAAATTAATGTATTAGATTTAATATAAATTTGTGTTTTATATCAGCTTTTAAGCAGTATTGGAATAAAGTCATATACATGAATCTGTAAATTAGAATAATATTACTTTGAACTATTCTGCTTTAAGATGCTTTCTTAGCTCATCGAACAAATGACTTAAAAAGTCTTTTATTCATTTATTTTTTGTTTATTTGGCACATGGTGTCACTACACAGCTTAGACTCATAGTGATCCTCCTGTCTCAGCCTCCACAGCACTAGGATTATAGAGATGTGCCACCATGTCCACTTTCAGTGACCAGCATGGAACACTTGTGGTTCTGGGGCACCAGCATGGCATGTGGTACCAGGGAACAAACCTAGGTTAGACTTCTGAGCTATCTCCCCAGCCCACAAATAACTTTTAAAACCCTTCCTTGAAGGTTTTTCAAAATTATTTTATTTATTTTTGGTCATATGATCCTTCCAGGAAATGTGTTGATGTCTAGACAGATGAATGTACAAGAATAGCTACTCTCTTGGGTCAGATTTCCCTGTTTGATTAAGCACCATTTCACTTTATTTTTTATTTACTTTACTTAACTTTATTTTTATAGTACTAGGATTGGAAATAAGGCCTTTGCACCAGCTACATATCCAGCTCTTTATTTTTTATTTTGAGACAGTGTCTTGCTAAGTTGCTCAGGTTGGGCTCAGTCACCCAGAGTGGTAGGATCTTATTTCACTTTATATAGATCAGTCCATTGAGAATATTGATGGATTCCAAGTTTGGCTCATCTGAACATTCTGAGTAAGTAGTCATTAGTTTCTGCTGCCTTGAAATGTTTACCATAGATACTGAGATATTGTATTACATGAATTATTTGATCTGCAAATATGTAACTGCTTTTCAAAGACTGTGAATTTATTATTCCATTGGTTTATAATCAGTTTGAAATAAATAGGTCTTACAGCACTAAATAGAGGTCTTGTAATGAATACTGTCTTAAAAATTGCATTTATTAGCCTGAAGTTGTAGGGGAGAGTAGATAATTGAAAGAGTAAATGTTCTTTACATTTGTAGTGCAATAAGCTAATTTTCTTTTTAAAAATTAAGATATGCACAGAGAAGTATAAATATATGCATGAATAAAAGATCTTTTCTTTGTTAAGGTGGACAGCAGCAAAGAATCAGCTGAAGCAGCTTGTGATATATTATCACAGCTTGTGAATTGCTCTTTAAAAACACTTGGGCTTATTTCAACTGCTCGGCCAAGCTTTATGGACTTACCAAAGGTATCTCCTAGTTTTGTTTTATTGGCTATTACTGAAAAATTCAGTGAAAGCCTACACACTTACTGTATGGGTAGTAAAATAAAGGTAGTAAAAATAATGGAAAACAAATTATTGTTTAAAATGTTGAGAAACCATATTTTTAAAAACAGTACTTCTCATTTGGTAAGTTTAAAAGATTAAATGAATTTTGAAACGATTCTCTAAAAATTACTTAAGTAATTTAAGTAACATTGACAGGTGCATCAGAAAACAGCCATGTATGTGGAAAGTTAACTGTTCACTTTCATATTTAAGTTTGAACATGGTTCTGTACATATAATCTCTTATAACTACAGTATTCTCTTAAGTTAAATAAGGCAGTTGATAAAGATGCCTAAGTTATACTAGTCTATACAATACAGTACAACCTCTTCAAACTTTATATGGGCAGTGAAATGTTACAGGTTAATTTTTCTGTGTGCCTGTATAGCTGATAAATTGATCATAGTTTCTGGATTTATCTGGAGTTGTTACTACATAAATCTAGTGCTAATTTGAAAGCTATTGATAAAGCTATGATTACTTCTTAATAAATAGATCTAGGATGCCTAATATCCTTTTCCTATTAAGGGTTTTATAGAAAAGATGAAATAGGTATTATTGTATTTTGGAAATCCCAAGGAAAGTAAAGGTAACAGAAGAAATGTATTTGACCATAGAAGAAGTTACTTGATCATAATTAAAGTGAAGAGTATGAAAGAAGTCAGTGATAGGTACATGCATTCTAAAACAATGTGATTGTACAATAGTTGAGTTTGATGTGAAAATATTAGGAGAAACATGTTAATATTTAAGTAAAATTGTTTAATCAAATTTAAATGATTAGCCAGTTAATCACAGTCAGGGTTGAGGGAAACAGCAGTAGGGAATGTGATGAAGAAGGTAGAATTTATTATCTGTTGCCTTCAACCTTTGATTCTGCTATAGAGAATATAAAGCTAAGGTTGATTATGTAGAGAAATGTGTTGGGGCATATATTAGTCTTTCTTTCCTTACCCTTCCAGATTGTGCATTGGCTACAGCTTATTTCACCTCTGATTCTAAATTATATACTTTGTATGAATATGCTCTAATTCTTGTTTCCCTACAGTGGTCCCTTTCGATTAGAGTCTGTCAGATGCTTAACATGTATATAGTACATTGAAAGATACTTATTGGTATATTTTTAGCAAGATACATTAAAATCAAATGCAAGCCTTAAAAATGTTAACATGTTTGAGAGAGTTTTAAATTTGAAATTTTTTAAAGTATAATGTTGGTTGTTTTGGAAACATATTTTTTAATGATTGTGCCTATCATTCTGCTTTTTTTTTGAGTCAGGCTCTTGCTACGTACTTCAGGCTGGCCTCAAATTCATAATATCCTTCTGTTCAGCCTCGTGCCACCACACCCCACTCATTATTGTGATTTTAAATCAATCATTTGTGTGCAGTTTTGTGGTACAAAACATGAGTAACGTTACTAGATATCGTGAAAGAAAGTGTCAAAAAGGTATTCTCCTATAGATTTCCAGACTATAACTTTTTATTTACCACTGGTTACTGTGAGTTTGAGATTTCTGAAGGCTTAGTCACTTGTGATTAAAAAGGTTCCTCTTGGGCTGGGGAGATAGCTCAGCAGTCTGAGCACCTACCTGGCAACACAAGGACCTGGGTTCAATCCCTAGTGTTGTATGCCTCCTGGCCCTGGAACCCGAGGTGCACCATGCCAGCCGAAATCAGGCATGGTGGCACACACCTCTAATCCCAGCTCTGGGGAGGCTGAGACATGAGGATCACTATGAGTCTGAGCTGCATAGTGAGACCCTGTACAAAAATAAATCATTTTTTTTTTTATATTACAAGAAAAAAAGTCTCTCTCAAAGATAATAGCTAGTATTTTTTTTTTTTTAAATCGTATTTGCAATAACAGAGCATAGTGGTGCTAGTTCTTTAAGTTTTGAAATACACAATTAGGATTCAAGTGAACTATATCCCATGTTATCTGAAAACCCCTGAGTTATTCCTGAAATTTAAAACAGTGTCTTAACCTTTTTGCTTTTCAGTCTCACTTTATCTCTGCACTGACAGTTGTGTTTGTAAACTCCAAATCCCTGTCCTCGCTTAAGATAGATGATACTCCAGTAGATGATCCATCCCTCAAAGTACTAGTGGCCAACAACAGTGATACTCTCAAGTTGCTAAAAATGAGCAGCTGTCCTCATGTTTCTCCAGCAGGTATGTTTTTTCTTTTGTTTTTGCCACTCATAAATACATTGACTGTATTGACAGTAAACTATTGATTTGTTCATCAGATTACAGAAAAACCATGACTAATGGTTTTAGTAGTTCTTTTAACCCACTTATGTGAAGGTAGGTTAATAGGACTATTTCTAATGCTTAAATATATTTTTGATGTCATAATACAGTAGTACAAATTTTGTAGTGCTAATGGCCAAGGAGTTTATTTTCTTACCATCTTATTTGATAAAATGAATAAATTTTTGTGAAAAAAGGCAAAGGTCCTCTGAGATTTGCTTGAAGTCTCTTGATGTAAATAGCATTTTCTCTTAATTGTATTTGAACTAACGGTAGGTTTTAAGTCATAGCAATCACATGATTGCTTTTCTTTTTACTTACAGAAGGAGAAGAGTTTTACTTAGTGGTTGTCTTATATTTTACAAACAAATGCTTTTTTTAATTTGAACTTTGGAACCACAAGGCCATCACATGGGGAGTAGTAACATTATAAGAGCTCTTTGCCACTACTTTTCCATAGAATTTAACTGTTACTGTATTCATTTTGAAATTAATTCCAGATGGTTCATATTAAAAAATAAATGTGAGCCAGGGAGATAACATCAGTATAATCTCCTGCCTGGCAAGCAGGGGGTCCTTATTTGATCCCCAATATCCCCACTCCCCTTACTCCCACACAGCCTGCCCAAAAAAAAAAAAAAAAAAAAGGTAAATGTAAATTTTGATTTTCATATTTTCTGGTTTTTTCTGGACTTCTTTCACTATTGACGTAACTTTTTATCTGTAGCTCTACTACTGGATAAACCTTTTTACCTTCTTGCCATAACTAAAGCACAGAGGTTCCCAAGGAAATCACTTCTTGGGTGGAGGTTACTTATAGTCCCAAACATCCTAGATGGGAAATGGCTAGTCTTGTTGTTGTATTTTCCTAGTTGTTTCTATCATTAAGGGTATTGTAAAATAAGACATTAAGAAAAATATTTTGCACTTCTTGTGTGATGGTGATCCCATTTTACTATCTATTGTACAGATGTGTTATAAGATTAAGATCCATGCTTTATAGCTTCATAGTGTATAAAGTCCTTTGTTTTCACCTCTGCCCATCTCTTTAATCTTGTTTTCTACTCATCATTCTACTGGGGAACTATAGTTTTTAAATTTGTGTATGTTCTGTACACTGTGTGCTGTGGAGTACTTCTAACTTCATCTAGTTATCTCCAGTCCATCCTTCAAAATTCAGCTCACCTGTTAACCTATTTTAACCACCCTTCCATCTTTAGCTCCTTTACTGTGTGTTTTCATCACACTCTAAACATATCATTTACACTGTTGGAGAGGGTGACTCTTTCAGTCTCTGGTTTCCCTGAGAACTATAAGCTCATTATTCCCTTTACTCTGATATCTGTGTTCATTTACATTATTAAATATGCGTATTAATTCTTATGCTGTAAGTTTGTGTGCTCTCATCTGATGGTTGTTGGACTAGTTGCTCAGTGAGAAAAGGAAGAGAAATGTAATATTTTTGTAATTTTTTTGATGGAAGAGTTTAATCACAGGAGATTTTTAACTTAAAATACATTGTTTATATGTATTCTATCTATATTTTGAATATTTGGACACTTTCTTCCTCCAAATTGAAATTGTGGGCTATTTCTGCTTTTTACTGAACAGTTGTTTAGCCTTTTTCCATTTCTATATAGTTGTTATAACTGGACTGCTAGGCACCATTTGATCTGATGACTGTTGGCTTTTTTGATACCATTCTTCTGATATTTTTGCCTCTTTCTCTTCTCTGTTGTTACCATTCCCTTTGCTGGTTTCATTTTCATTTCTTAGATTTTGGTGTTTCCCTGTGCTCTCTCTGTATTGGCTACTTTTTAGCTATACTCCATAAAATGTGGTCATTGTCATCCTCATCTGTGATTTGATTTACATTCTGTGTATTGATACCTTCTAATTTAGGTTCTCTTGAATTACTGAACCATGAGTTAGATGGCTGAGGGTTCAGTGTGCTCGAATGTCTTACTGGTGCTTCAGACTTAAGAATTTTGCTATCTCCCTTTTTAAATCTTGTTCTTCCATTAACGTTGTCTCAGGAAATGCACTCTCGATCTAGTTGTAGGGAACGTGACAGACATGTCCTTGATTGAGCCTCTCCATATTCTTTATATGCCTCCAGTCACTGAGGTCTGCCTACCCTGTCACCAAAATGTGCTTTGAATTTTTTTCATTCCCATTCTGAATAACTGCTACAGACCATAGCCCTATACATTTTTACCCTCTTAACAGATTTTCTCATTTGTAGCCTTGTTCTTATATAATCTGATTTCTATGTAAAACTTCTTAAACTTTATATTTTTCTTCACTTTGCTTTAAAACTTGTCACTATACTCTCTATATACCTAGAGTTACAAGGTCTGGTATGATTTGACCTTTGCCTATATGTTTGGGCTGCATCTTTTGATAGTTTCTTACTTGAATACTGTGTTTTGAGCTCTTTCATTCATTGGAATGCTTGTATTCATTTTGATGTCAGTGTCCACACAGGAAATAGTATTTTGTTCCTTTTCCACTATATGTATCTTATCTTCATTCTAATTTTGGAGGTTGGGGCCAGCTAAATAGCTCAGCAGATTAAAGTACCTGTAAGCTGAAGCAGGGGCCAGTGGTTCATCCCTCCCCTTGCTGGCCCCGACCCCTCCAGGGTGTGTTGAGAGGGCGATTAAGACTGGGTGTGGTGGGTGCATGTTTGTAATCCCAGCATGTGGCAGACTGTGGCAGATTACTGTGAGTCTGGTCTAGTAGTGAGACCCTGAACATCCTGTAGACCCTTCCTAAGAAAATACAAGAAAAAAATAATAATTTTGGAGGTCTTGTATTTGTTCTGGGCTGTCTTCATCGATTCCCTTGTAATAAGTTCACCAAGCACATCCTTGTTAAAATATTTAAGGAACATTTATTTAGTATTCTACCTTTTTGATAAACATTTGCATCGCAGTGATTTAAGCTTGGATGCCACTTGTGTTTCTTTTTGCTATATTTTAAAAAATAATCAAGTATTTTGGCACTTAGCAATTTGCCTCTTATGAATTTCTTATGAAAAAGTATTAAGAAATGGACATTCCGGCACACTGAACCTTCAGCCATCTAACACATAGTTCTGGAATTCAAGAGAACCTAATTTAGAAGGTATTAACACACAGAGTATAAGTCAAACTACAGATAAGGATGACACTGACCAAAAATATTTGTAGGTCAAAGCACCTGTTTTTGTCTTTGCTGGTTTTTTGGTTGTGTTGGTAATAAGTCATTTGTATGAATTTACACTACTGATGATTTACCTGCATCATAATAGTTTTATTGAAATATAATTTGTGTACTATACAGTCATTATTTGATGTGGTATATTGACAAATCAATGCATTATTATCATGGAACTTTAAACTGTTATTCTGGTAAGAAACCACATACTTCTCTATTGTCAAGCCCTAAGACCACCTTCATAGCTAGTCTGAATTCATTTTCTGTCTCTATAGACTTGCCTATTCCATGTATTTTGTATATATGACCTTTTGTGTCTGGTTTCCTTCACTAGCATATTTTCGAGGCTTGATATATTGTCATGAAGTAGAACTGAGTATCTTTTTATTGCTGAGTAATCTTGTTTAATATTTATCTTTTGATTTTGTAGTAGGTATTTGGTATGGCTGTATTGAGTAATGCTCAAGTGAACCTTCATGTACCAATTTTTTGTGCAGATACGTTTCATTTGTCAGATGTATGTCTGGTAATGGAATTGTTGGATCATACAGTAACTGCTTTTTCATTTGAGAGACTACCAGATTGTTTTCCAAAGCAGCTTCTCATTTTACATTCCTTTTCCATATTCTAACTTTTCTTTTAATAGACATCCTGGTGGATTTAAACAAGTGTCCCATTGTGGTTTTGATTTGTATTTTTCTTAATAACTATTGAGTTACTTTTTTAAATCTTACTCATTTATTAATTTGGTACAGGGTCTCACAACGCAGCTCTGACTCATAGTGATCTTCCTGTCTCAACCTCCCCACCTGCTGGGATTACAGTGTGCCGTCATGCCTGATTTTGGTGCCTGACATGGTGTACCTGGGGTTCTACGGCCAGCATAATCATGTGGTCCTGGGGATTGAACCTGGGTCCTTGCACTTGCCAAGCAGGCACTTAAGACCACCAAGCTGTCTCCCCAGCAACCCCCCAGAAATTTGATACACTGTTAGCAGTTAAACACTGTTGATTTGTTGGATTTTTTAAGGGTCATAATTATTTTGTTGCATAAATCATAGTTTTGTGTGGTTATATTTTGTCCTACTTTATTTTAGAATTAAGTCTTGAATTAAAAAAAAAATACAAGTTAGCCTCCACAGTGATAATTTTTTAAATGTATATTTAGTATTAGTAGCATTTTTCTTAAAAAATGGCACTACATATACACTACTAAGATTTATACTACTAGCATAAATCTTAATCAGTTTTTAAAAGGATAATACATTTACCTGTGTTATTAAAAATGAGCTTAATTACAATTTAAAATTTCATTTACTTGTAGACAGAATTAGTAATGTTTGTTACCTTCAAATTCAGCTATACAGCTAAATTTTAAATTGTATTTTTGTGGTATGTGCACTTGATTAAATGTTTTGAACAAATGAATTTGTATAAAAACTTAATTACCGTGTCTTTTTCCTAAGGTATCCTTTGTGTTGCTGATCAGTGTCATGGCTTACGAGAACTGGCTCTGAACTACCACCTACTAAGTGATGAGTTGCTACTTGCTTTGTCTTCTGAAAAACATGTTCGATTAGAACATTTGCGTATTGATGTAGTCAGTGAGAATCCTGGACAGACACACTTCCATACTATACAGAAGAGCAGTTGGGATGCTTTC
>PVKA01010623.1:0-55974 GCA_004027165.1 Ctenomys sociabilis
CATATATTAATCAATTCTGGAAGTGTTATTGTTCTCCAAGTAAATATAGAGTGCAAAGATAAATTATTAGTCTTGTGCCTTTCCTTGGCATGAGAGAACATGAAAGAACTCACTATAATAAACAGACAACGTTTTTCTCATAAACTCACATGACTGGAGACATTTATAAAAATAGAAATTACTGTTGATAAATACTCTTGACTTGGAATGTCACAGACATATCCTGCTTGGGATTTTCTTTTTTCCAAAGTCTTTACTAAATCCTAATACTCAAGACTGTTTTATAGGAAGAACTTGAGAAGTGCTGAGAGGATTGGGGTGTTGAAAATAACAGTATTCATTTGAATAACATCACTGGTAAGGACAAAATTTGATGACTTCATCGATATTTTTAACTTGGGTGGAGTTTCTGCCAGCCTTTCCAAAACGGCAAAAGCGTCATCTAAAGGTGCAACAAAAAATGTCAATTTAATTTTATAAGCACACTCATTTCAAAACAAGATGAACATTGTGAGGTGGAAAGCCTCTGCTTTTACTTAATGAGGAGTTAACTAAAGCAAGCCCTTACGCCAAAAATTTCAACTACAAATTGTCAGTTCATTTTACTTTAGTTCTTACAGTTTTGAAAGGCTTAAATTGTTTTTGAGAAGTTGATTTCAGAACTGTTAAATATCCTTGAAGCTTTTTGTGGAATGATAGTTACTAACATGATATCAAGGTACAGGATAGATCCTACCTCAGAAGCAAGAGGTTTGCATAAGGGGTGCTGGTGGGGGGACACCTGCTATTGTTAAACGTACCCAAAAGTGCATATGCTAAAAGCTTATTCCTCCTTTGGCACCGCACGGGAGTCGTGTAAGAGGCTGGGCACAGTGATAAGTCTCTGGCCATCAAGAGATGTGTTTTTTCAATGCACTGACAAGCATCAGCCAACTTGTAACACCCAAGTGAACTGAGTCAACGTGGCCTTGGCTGTGATGTTTTGTGCATTGTAAAAGTAGAAAAGGAGAAGGGTCCGAGATAGCACAGAAGACTAAGCGCCTGCTTCAGCAAGTGCAGGGACGAGGGTTTGATCCCCTGTCCTACACACTGCTCTGGCCCTTTTCCTGGGGATCACTGAGCCGGTGATCCACTCCCTCCTGGGAGTGGTGCCACCCCCTATAATTCCAGTGCTGAGGAGGCTGAAAGCAGGAGAATAACTACAAGTCTAAGCTGTGTAGTGACCCTGCACAAAATACATAAATGAAAAAAGAATAATTAGGAGAACTGGAGAAGTGGTACTGTTGAGGTCTGCTGGTTCCCTAGTGCTGTTTGTTCTCTTGGAGGAGCTTATCACGCCAGCTTTCCTACTATTAGCTCCACTTTTCTCCTTGTTGAAGGAGCTTGGGACTTTGTTGTCCCTGAGGATGGCAATGCTTCACTTTGGAGAGCTCTGGCCCTTACCTTGGCCATCGTTTTCTGGCTCCAGTGCAGACCGCTCAGCCTGCTGGCATGGATCCTTCATCCTGGCACAGACTTTCTGGCTTCCACCACTGGCCTTGAAGCCAATTGGCCATGCCCTGGCACCTCCAGTACTGTGAACCAGAAAGAAAGAGAAAGAAAAGAAAGAAAGAAAGAAAGAAAGAAAGAAAGAAAGAAAGAAAGAAAGAAAGAAAGAAAGAAAGAAAGAAAGAGAAGAAGAAGAAGAAAGAAAGAAAGAAAGAAAGAAAGAAAGAAAGAAAGAAAGAAGAAGAAGAAAGAAAAAGAAAGAAAGAAAGAAAGAAAGAAAGAAAGAAAGAAAGAAAGAAAGAAAGACCCTTTTCTCTTTATACATTCAATAAAATATCTCAAATATTTTTAACAGCAATAAACATCAGACTTATACAAATTCTAATAAGAAGGTCCTAAAAACACAGAAGATAAACTTTTCCTCTGGTCAACCTTCATTAAAAAATGTGGAAAGTCAACAGCAGCAGGCACTCTCATATTCTGACAAAAAAGAACCAAGCTTTTGCTCACGTGCCATTCATGTTGAACACTCGTTAATATAATCACTTACTGCTCATATTATTAAGCAATAAATGATAAGTCTGTGAAAATATCAAATATTCTTATTCACTTCAATATAAACAGATCACAAACACTTCTTGGCACATAATTTATGTACAATGAATAACTGAGTGGATATTCCTAAATTTTAGATATGTTTAAGTTCCTATAAAATAAAATTGACAGTTCTATTACAATGGCAATATTCCCATTTAGTTAAAATTCCCAATTTGATAGACACAAAAATGTAATGTCCAAAGTATATATTTTAAAATATTCTATCTGTAAAATATCCTATAATCCCGAAGCAATATGTACTCCTAACCTACCCCACTGTCCATCAAAACACATTTTCAAATACTGTTTTCACTTAGTGAGGAAAAGAAAAATCAAAACCATCTTACCTGTCCAATAATAATGTTACTAAATATTCTACTATTAGATGAATAATTAAGTTTGGTAAGTATAATCATATTCTGTAATTAAGTATACATAGATGGAGGGCCAGCCAAATAACTCAGTGGATTAGAGCACCTGCAAGCAGGTGCATGGGCTGGGACTTTGATCCCAGGGTCTGCCTTGCCAGCTCCACCCCTGGACCAAGCTGAGACTGGGTAGTAGTGAGATCCTGAACACCTTGTAGACCCTTCCCCAAAATACAAAGAAAGAAAGAAAGAAAGAAAGAAAGAAAGAAAGAAAGAAAGAAAGAAAGAAAGAAAGAAAGAGAGAAAGAGAGAGAGAAGAAAGAAGGAAAGAAAAAAAGAGAAAGAAAGAAAGAAGGAAAGAAAGAAGAAAGAAAGAAAGAAAGAAAGAAAGAAAGAAAGAAAGAAAGAAAGAAAGAAAGAAAGAAAGAAAGAAAGAAAGAAAGGGTTAAAACTGGCCTAAAGGTTATGAGGGAAGTCAACACTGTTAAAAATTCCAGATTGCAGTACATTGAGCTCCATAGAGACAGCGCCGGGGCAAATGAGAGCCGGACAGGCACTGGGCAACTCTGTACCTCGGTGAGGAAAGCAAGTAAACATGGGCAAAGGAGATCCTAAGAAGCTGAGAGGCAAGATGTCATCATATGCATTCTTTGTGCAAATTTGCAGGGAGGAGCACAAGAAGAAGCACTCACATGCTTCTGTTAACTTCTCAGAGTTTTCTAAGAAGTGCTCAAAGAGGTGGAAGACCATGTCTTCTAAAGAAAAAGGAAAATTTGAAGACATGGCAAAAGTGGACATGGCTCGTTATCAAAGAGAAATGAAAACTTATATTCCTCCTAAAGGAGAAAAAAAAAAGAAGTTCAAGGATCCCAATGTACCCAAGAGGCCTCCTTCGGCCTCCTCCTTGTTCTGTTCTGAGTATCACCCAAAAATCAAAGGAGAACATCCTGGCCTCTCCATTGGTGATGTTGCAAAGAAACTTGAAGAAATGTGGAATAGACTGTAGCAGATGACAAGCAGCCATACGAGAAGGCTGCAGAGCTGAAGGAGAAGTAGGAAAGGACATCGCTGCCTACCAAGCTAAAGGAAAACCTGATGCATCAAAAAGGGGAGTCATCAAGGCTGAAAAAAACAAAAAGAAGGAAGAAGAGGAGGCTGAGGAAGATGAAGAGGATGAGGATGAAGAAGAGGATGATGATAAATAAGTTGGTTCTAGTGCAGTTTTTTTTTCTTGTCTATAAAGCATTTAAACCCCTGTATACAACTCACTCCTTTTGAAGAAAAAAAAACATTGAATTGTAAGGCTGTGTAAGATTTGTTTTTAATTGTACAGTGTCTTTTTTTTTGTATAGTTAACACACTACCAAATGTATCTTTAGATAGCCCTGTCCTGGTAGTATTTTCAATAGCCACTAACTTTGCCTGGTACAGTATGGGGGTTGTAAATTGGCATGGAAATTTAAAGCAGGTTCTTGTTGGTGCATAGCACAAATCAGTTCTATATGGGGATGGTAGTTTTTCATCTTCAGTTGTCTCTGATGCAGCTTATATGAAATAATTGTTCTTCTGTTAACTGAATACCACTCTGTAATTGCAAAATATTTGCAACTGTTTTGTTGACATTCTGAATGCTTCTACGTAAATACAATTTAAATAAATAAATAAATAAAAATAAAAATTCCATCATCTTTTTTATATTAATTTTATTGAGAAAGAAACAGCAATGAGACAGTTTCACAACAGGGTAGAAGGACAGTTACAATAATTAATACACTGCCTATTGTTGTCTTTGTAGTAGTTCTTCATACTACAAGATGCAGACATGATATCTTGTCTAAACACTATTCACTGTTCATTCGCTCTGGATCCAGAATCTAGTTCTTCTCATCTCTCGTGAAGGCCTTTAATTTTCCATGGCTGCAATTGAGCTAACGACCAGAAATCTCAGTAGATTTCTGTGGAGTTCTCTCTACACTTGTCTCTCCATCACTCCTGCTCACATGACACACAACTTTCTATCATCTATGATTTCTCCATGTCCATGAAGGTTAGACAGTAAAAAGCATAAAACTGCTTTGAAAAAATTTATCTTTTTTAGTCTGTTCTCTACTTGTTCCCAAGTAGGGCATGCTGAATGTGTTTTTATTAAGGCAACATCAGCTAAGAATCTGAAAGTAATTGTAATGAAGATTTTTTAAAAATAAACTCAATATTAACATTATTTTCTTTTCAATTCTGTCATGCAAGTCTGTACTTTAATTGTGTTTAATTAAAGAAACTGAAATGCAGAACACTAGAACTATTTGTCTTAATACTAAGGCAATGTTGATCTATTTTTGCTTTTATTTTAAATTTGGTACTTTTCTTAAACACAAATGTGTATTAATTTAAGCAGGGAATTTGATCCATGAAGGAAATTCATAAGGATGCTGAGAGAAAACATGATCCAGGCACTTAAATTAGCAAGATCTAGACATCTTTAGTGTGGGAAAACTAACAAGCAAAGAAAAACACATGCTCCAAATATTTTGCAAGTTTAAGAGCCAATTGTTGACTGTGAAGGAACTCAGTCCTGGTAAATCTCCAACCTTCTCTCATTTCTATTTCTTCAGGCAAAAAAAAAGAAAGAAAAAAAAATATATATATATATAGAGAGAGATATGCCCAATTGATAAATTTTAAAGCTTGAATAGTACATTTTCTGCCTAGTATCATTAATTTAACCAAATAATTATTGAGCTATACAGTTTCTATACTGCATTCTACTTGTGTTCACTTCCTTATAAATTGATATATGCTTATATCATTGTCGTGGGAATTACTAGTGGTTTCAACGTACCTAACTCTTCATTTTTGTTGTCTAGAGAGCCAACCAATCCCATCAGTTTTCGTTGAACAAAGAACCTTCTCTGCACAAGAGAGAGGAAAATGGCAGTCTTATATGAGGTATCAACCAGAGCTCCACCATGCTGGGTCTCATGTTGACCACCCAGATGCACTCTATCCTTATCGTTCTGCTTTGTAAAGATGATTTTGAGCGGTTCTTGGTCTTCTTGCTCAGTTGAGATTTCTTGGAGAGCCCTACAAAAATAGCAAATGGAGGTAGCTGAATGAGATCAGAGATTCAATCCTATATTTCCCTTCCCTGGAGGTTTATCTGACCATCTCCCTCATTCTTCATTAAAGAAGTTATTTCAGCCTGGGTAGATAGCTCAGTAGAATAAGTGCCTGTCTGGCAAGTGCAATGTCCTGACATTGAAAAAGAAAAATAGAGGTTATCTCGATCTTCATAGATTCAGATCCTTATACCATCTGTCTTAGTTTCCATGTATCTAACCTGTCCCTTTGAAATCAGTCTTACTAATTTTATATCTAATTACTCAATTGAGCATGGCATTTTCTTGTTGCCATGATGATAGCTGGTATTCAATTCTCCAAGTATCTCTTTCCTGACTTTCAGTCACTGCTACGCTTCTTGTTTTAAAGACATGGACAGTTTAGATAAAGTGATCTCCCTCCTCCCTCCACAGATCCTCAGTGCTCACTCCCCACTCACTGCACTGAACTGACTACTCAGCAACTGCAGGGCTAAATGCTTTGGAAGGCAGTTTCCTGGGGCTATTGGTGCTCCTCAAAGGACTAGGGAACAATATTCATTCCTTTTCAAAGCTTTCTTCTCAGCTTCTGCTATACCACATTTTCTATGTAATTAAAGCTCTTATGTTCTATCTAATTGAAGGCTCTTATCTGTAACTTTAACAAGTAGAGGACAGTCATTCTTGTTCGAATGTATTATTATTTATGAAATGAGAGAAATAGAATAAATAAATCCACTCTCAATGAATACCAACTTCATTTTCGACTCCTAATATAACAAGTCCAAAAATTCACAATAAAAGGATACTTTCCTAAACGTTTCTTATTTCCTATTAGAAAAATTTAAAAGAAAAATTTCTTTTAAAAAGTAGCATGAGTCAGGCATGGTGGCACATGCCTGTAATCCCAGCACTCAGGAGGCTGAGGCAGGAGGATTGTTGTGAGTTCGAAACCAGCCTGAGCTACAAAGTGAGCTTAAAGCCAGCCTGAACTGCATAGTGAGACCCTGTCTCAAAAAGACAAAAAATAAATAAATAAATAAATAAATAAAAATAAAAAATAAAAAGTAGCATGATATATTCTACTAAAAGTAAAACTTTTCAGCATCTACCTGGAAAGCATAAGAATGAATTCAATTCCTATACTAAAATAAATAAACAAATAAATAAACAAAGTGATACACTTGAGCCAGCAGCCTAAGTTAAAATTCTAAAATTTCTCACAAGTACTTCTATGACTTTGGGAAAATTATTTTACTTTTCATGGTTCAGTCCTTCATCTGTAAAATGAGGCTAGAGTAATTTTGTCACTGAGATATGCAATAATTAAATGACTTGTTCATGGTGCATGTGATTAAATAATACCTAGTGCCCAGAATGTCCTTGAGCATGTAAGATGATCAAACAACCCATGAGTCAAAGGAACATTTTAATATTAAGTAAAATATCAATATTTAAAGCTGAATTATAGGCATGGAACTAAAACCAGTCAGACATGTGCAAAAAAGAAAGTAAATCTAAAGCCCAGTTTTCTCATTGACCCCAGATACAAAAGTCCTCAACATGGTACCAGCAAACGACTGAAAAGATCTCACGCCACAATCATGTCAACTTCCTCCCCAAAATGCAAGGATGGCTCGGCACATATGAATCAATAAATAAAATATTTTTCATAAAAACAGGGTAAAAATCACCTGATCAACAGATACAGCAAAAGCTTTTTATAAAATTCAAGGTTTTTTCATGATAAAAACAAGAAAATAAATATAGAAGAACCTTACCTCAAACTGGTAAGAGCCACTTATGACAAACCTCCTGCCAATTTCATACAGATGGAGAAAAACTGGAAGTTTTCACTCTATAATTAGAAATAAGAAAAGGTGTGTACACTCTCATAAGTCCTACTCAACATAGCACCTGAAACAGTAGCCAGGTAGAGTGGGCAAGAGATAAACAAGATTCTGATAGGAAACAGAGAACACAGGCTACCCTTATTTGCGAATGACCTGATGCTTTACAAAGACAATTAAAAAAGAATTTCTCCAGAAGACCTTTAGAAGTAATAAATTCAGAAAGTGTCAGGACACAAAATCAACACACAAAAATCATGTATGCTAACAAAGAAACCTACCAAAAAATCAATATTGAGGCCAGGGAGATGGCTCAGTAGAATAAGCACAAGGTCCTGAGTTCAATCCCCAGTACCACAAAAAAAAGAAAAGAAAAATCAATCTCATTCATAATAGCTTCAGAAAAATAAGTACCTAGAAATTATTCTAACAAAAGAAATTAAAATCTCTATAATGAAAACTATAAGCACTGAGAAGCAGAAGCAGCAGCATCAAAATGGCCATGTTATCAAATGGTACATGGATTTAATACAATTACAATAAAAAAAATCAGTATTTTTACTGAACTAGAAAAATCAATCCTAAAATGTGTAGGGAGCACAAAGACACAAACTAGCCAAAGAAACACTGAGCAAAAGCAAAAAAGAGGGACTACAATTCTAAGTATCGAAGTTGCACTGCACAGCTATAGGAATAAAAAGAATATTAACTTGCAAATACATTTGTTGATCAGTGAAGCAGAATGGAGCATACAGAACAACTTCAAGCACCTTTTGCCATCTGATTTTTTTTTTTTTTTTTTTGCCATCTGATTTTTGACAAAGGGCCAATAACATACAGTGGTGAAAAGATAGTCACTTTAACAATCAGGGCTGGGAAAACTAGTTACCACACAAAGAAGGATGAATGTAAACCTGTATCTCTCAATCTGCACTAAGAGATAATCAAAATGAACCAGATTCTCAGATATAAATGTGGAAACACTAAATCTACTGTAAGAAAAAAATGCTGACGCTCTTAAAAACATGGGTTTAGGCAAAGACTTCCTCGTCAGAACTTAAGTTGCATGAGAAATCACACCAAAATCAACCAATTGGTGTCTATCAAATTAAAAGGCTCTGTATAGCATAAGAAACAATGAACAGACTGAAAACACACCCTACAAAATGGGGGAGTTAGTCCACAAAAAAGAGGAGTGATATCTAGAGTGTTATAAAGAACACAGAAGTGCTCGCTTCAGCAGTACATACACTAAAATTGGAACAGTACAGAGAAGATTAGTATGGCCCCTGCACAAGGACAACATGCAAACTCATGAAGCATTCCATGTTTTTATAAAGGTTTGTTTTGTTGTGGAAAAAAATGATAAATATATAGCTACTTTCTCTTAGTTCCTTGAGAATAAAAGTTGACACTAGTATTGTTTAGGCAGGATATCACGTCTGCATCTTGTCCTCTGAATAACTGCTATGAACACTATGATATGCAATGTATTATTACAACTGTCCTACTAACCTGTTTTGAAACTCTCATTGCTATTTTATCCTTTATTCTCATTAAAATGAAAAAAAAAAATGAAAACACAGAAAAAAGTGAACCCCAGAAGATAATGACTTAATAAAAAAATGGGCAATTGAAACATATGTACAGTCCTTAGAATAAGTACACATAACCAAGATGTACATGAAAAGCGGTTCAGCATCTTTGGCCACTGGATACAGGCAAGTCAAAATACCATTCAGATTTCATCTTACTCCAAGAAGAACAGCTATTAACATGGACTCAAAAAAATAGCAAACGCTGGGTTTGGAGGACTAGGGTACACTTCTTCATTGTTGGTGGAATGTAAACTAGTCCAACCCCTAAGAAAATCAGTATGGAGATCCCTCATAAGACTAAAACCAGAGATTCTTTTAACTGAGTTGTACTGTTTGAGTCTCTTCCCAAAAGAGCTGAGGTCATCATATTACAATAATGTGAGTACAGCTGTGTTTCTAGCACCACCACTCCGAAAGTTAAATCATATGGGCTGGCCAGAAAGCTCAGCAGACCGAGTGTCTGCTTAGGCAACACAGGGCCTGCGGTTCAATCCTGGGACCACATGCCGTGTCGGCCCTGCCCCAAGGCCTGAGCTAGCCACTGAGGCTGGGCATGCTGGTGCACACTTGTAAATCTAGCACTGAGGAGGCTGAAAACAGGAGGATCACTGCCAGTCTGAGCTGCGTAGTGAGATCCTGTATCAAATACATTAAAAAAAAAAAAAAAAGCTAAACCATGGAACTTACCCTATATGCGCATTAGCAGATGAACTGATAAAGAAAAGGGCTACATAAAATAAAATACTGCTCAGTCAGAAAGAAGGATAAATCTCAGTCATTTGAAGGAAAACAGAAGAATCTTGACACTATACTACCAGGTGAAATAAATCAGAAATAAAAGGTAAACTATCACATGATTTGCTTAATAGGACAGACCCAAATTATGAATAATGTAAAGGACAAAATTTTTAAAAATGTTAGGAAATGAGGACACAGACTCTGTGGATCCTATAAGGTGATCTGGAAAAAGAAAAAGAATAGTAAAAGTGATTGGGATGAATGATGTGTATGTGCCAGCTCTCGAAGATGAACATAGTTACTATATATTTGCAAATAAGCACTAATATTAAAATCAAAACCCATACCAACAGCAGGCCCAGGCAAGTTTACTTACTAGGCACTCAGGAAAAAGTTATCTTAACTTATACAAATTATTTTAGAGAAAAAAATAACTAAGACCTCAATTGATTTTTGTAAGAAAAGTTTTAGTGATGAAATTTAATATATAAAATGTTTAAAAATGTGTATTTACTATACAGTCTTGTTAAAAACAATCTACAAGCAGAACACTAAAAATACACATTAGTAATAATAAGCAGGCTTAAATAATACATAAAACAATATAAAAACTAGGTAAATCAACTGAGCTTATCACAATAATATACGGCTAACTAACATGAGAAAACCGGCTGAGTACTCGCCTACAGTGATGCAGAGATAGCCCAGCTGCCTAGGCAAGCATAAGGACCTGAGGTTGCGCCCTGGTGCCACATGTGGTGGCCCTGTCCGGGGTGCTCAGGGCTGGCCAACAAGACGAGGCCTGGTGCTGCATGCTTGTATCCCTCGCTCTGGGGAGGCTGAAATAGGAGAATCACTATGTGTCCAAGTTACATAGTGAAACTACATGTCCTTTTCCTTTTTTTTAATGTATCTAGTGCAGGGTGTGCAGGGTCTCACTATGTAGATCAGACTTGTAGAGATGCTATGATCTCAGCCTCCTAAGCACTGAGGTTACAGGTGCATGCCACCACGCCAAGTCCCAGTCACTCTTAGTGTGCACAAGGGGTGGGAGCCTGTAAGCGCCTGCAGGCACTGCAGTGTGCTGAGCTCTCTGGCCAGCCCTCTACATGTTCTTTACACTGTGTTTAAATCATTTGTTACTTGTGATTCCCAATATTACTTTTTAAAGTTATATAGACAGACAGACAGGCTGGCAGGCAGGCTGGCAGGCAATAGGTACATAGAGTACATAGTTATAAATAATGCAAAATGCTTCTTCCATTGTTCCATTTTCCTTCCATATTTGTTCTATTAATTCCACAAAACCTGATAGGTTTGATTCTGTTGAGTTTGAATTTTTACAAATTCTGAATAAGGTCTACTCATTTCTTCTTACCCATAAGCTTCCTAGAATCCCTACACAAATATGTTCTCTTGCCTTTCCACCCAGTCTCTATTCACTGAAACGTAGGAGGATGAATACACAGCCCATAGTAATGGAGAAAGGCATCTTCACATAACAAGACCTCTCTCAGTAGAGTGAAGTGGCAAATAAGATGTGTTTGGGTTCAAGGACTAAAGGGAAAGAGATCCCTTGAAACTTTTCAGCTTCAAGGGAGCAGGAAGATAGTTAGGGGCCAGGGAGTTAGCTCAATGGAGTAAGTGCTTGCCTGTTAAGTGCAAGGTCCTGAATGCAATCCCTGGTACAAGGAAGGAAGGAAGGAAGGAAGGAAGGAAGGAAGGAAGGAAGGAAGGAAGGAAGGAAGGAAGGAAGGAAGGAAGGAAGGAAGGAAGGAAAGAAGGAAGGAACTCAGCTGCAGAAGCCGCCCTTCTCTCAGACAGACATTGTTTAGCACAGGAAATGCAGGGCTAGTGCCTGTGTTATTGGTGTTTCCTCCTAGGGAAGGTCTGACAGTAAGAGGCCCATTCTGCTTGGGGAACCAAGTTTTGTGTCCTCCTGGGCTGCTGGGCTGCTAGGTTACTGCCTCAACAGGTGGATTTTACTTAATATTATCAATTGTCTACACTGTCTCCCAATGTTTTATGTGCCTTTAAATTAAATATTCATGGTTAATGGCCTTCTCTGTCCTCAATTTAACTTGTGTGTGCACATGTGTATACATGCTCTTACATTAATATAAATAATTGTTTTATGCACACATAGCATATAACACATAAATAATGACAGACATTTTTACAGCTCCTCTGAACTGAAGGTAAAGTTATCATTCAACTGCGTGGGTAGAAAGAGCTCTCCCTTTCTGCAGTTGGCAGAAGGAAACAATATATCACAATCAGCTAGGAGACACTTTTTTAAATAAGCAAGTTTTCTCTAAAAATGTTGGCACCATTCTGCTCACCTTTCCCACTGCTAGGCACAGTATCTCACAGCTGAGGGGGGATACAGCTTGTAGCCAGCAGGCTCCAAGGTAGGTTACGGTTGTGGAGAACCACCTCCTCATGGACAATGCTCCCTGAAAGCAGAGCCAGTGTCTCCATTGGCGCTAGACCTGTCCCCAGCTCCATATGCTGATAAGTGCAGAGCTGGCCAGGGCTTTTCCTTATCCTTTCAATTGGCTTTAAACAATGTTAATCAGTCCCGCAGAGTGCTGATGCGTACTCCCTGAAGCAAAGGCAGCAGAACCGCATTTCCCTGGCTCCCTGTAGCCCAAATAAAGCGTGTGCCAGGCAAGGTGAGGCAGGGCGGAGAGCAGCACTTGGAGCTGTAAAGGGGAGCAAGCCTCTACATGGGGGCTGTGACTTCCCGGACCCGAAGTGACGGTGCATCAGTGCTGGAGCCCCAACCACAAGACGTCGCGAGCCACCTCAGTTGTGTCGTGCAGATTGCTCCCCCTGCATATTTTTCTCTCTGCATGCGGTGATTTGGCCTCTATCTCACCCAGCTCGCAGGACTCACACCCTCATCCTCAAGCCACTTCTTTCTCCATGAATTAATAAACCCTGGGTTTGACCTAGACAGAGACCTTCGTCCAAGTAATGCATCATTGTAGCTGGATTTAGGACACCTTGGCTCTCCATAACCACAAATATGCCCCAGTATCTTTATTCTCACAGTGGGTTGCACTGGAAGTGGTAGACTGGAATTAATTTGCTGCGATTCAATAACTTCTCCATGGGCTTGCAAATATGAACTTCTCTGGTCATAGCGAGCACAAGGAGGGGCTCTCATAATGATGACCTGGTGTAGTTGAGCAAAGGTGCTTAATTCTAGGCAGCAAAGGAGCAGACCAGGGCCAGCACTGGAAGGGTGTGATGGACAGCGCCCCGGCGCACATCCCGTTTTTTTTTTTGTTTGTTTGTTTGTTTGTTTTTTTAAAGGAAAATGATGTTTTATTTCAAACATAGAGTAGGAGAAATCAGTGAAGCTAAATGTCACATATAGTCACGTGCTGCTTAACAGTTCTGAGAAATATGCTGTTCAGCGGTTTTGTTGTGTGAGCATCATAGATGCACTTTCACAGACTAAGACAGATAAAACATCACTAGGTGATACAATTTTTTTTAAATGTATCAGTTATTTAATTAGGTTCTTAGTAAGAAATTTAGAACACTAATTTATGAGGATAAACTCCATTTGTCAGAGCAAAAACAGATCGCAGGTAGCCCCCGAGCTGAGGAATAGATTTGATTTTTGCTAAAATCTGTGAGTCCACTGCTTTCTGATCCACCCTGCGCTGCTCTGAAATCTGGTACCTCTCTTTCTCCATGTCAAAGATCTCGCCCTCCTGGTGCCTGGGCTTCCGCAGCTTCTTCTTCTTAAAGTAAGCATCAGTGAGGTGTTTGGGGATTTTCACTTTACTGATGTCAATTTTTGTAGAGGTGGCAATGACAAATTTCTGGTGTGTTCTTCGTAGAGGAACACGATTAAGGCTAAGAGGCCCAGTCCCAAGTAGCAAGCCACTGTCCAACTGCTTCAGGAAGACCACTCTCTTGCCTCTGTGACAACTGGTGAGGATAATCAAGATGGTGCCAGGAGTGATGCTAGCTCGAAGTATCTGCACATGCTGACTGAAGAGTTTCTTGCCGTGGCTCAAGAGCTTTCAGGGCACATCTTCAGCAGGGTAGTGCCTAGGCATTATTCAAAATTTAACCACCCAGCTACCTCCATTCTTGTCCCCACTGACCGGTTTTGTGATCGAAGCAAGAACTTTCTCCTTCTTTTTCTTCTCAACCTTTGATTTAGCAGCTGTGTACTTTCTCTTGTACAAAGCCTTTCTGGAATACATAGCGGATCGGGAGTATCTACCAATTCCTCTAACCAGGACAGGATTTCGGCTGCAGTGGGGCTGCCCCTTCTTGGACTTCTTTGCTTTCTTCACCTTACCCTTTTTACCAGTACCACTGGCAGAAGGCTTCTGGGCTTCGGGTTTCTTCTCTTTAGTGTCTGGCTTCTCAGTTTTTTCACCCACCATCTTGCAAGATGGGAAAGAGCTAGTGATACAATTTAATGGGACTGTGCTTGTGTATGTGGTCTGTTGACAGGAAAACATTATGTGGTACATGGTAATAATTGGAATGTACAGTCCATACCTTTTTTCTAGCTAGCTTCTATCATTCACCAATATGTATTTAAATTTCTTCCATGTCATTTTATGGCTCGATAGCTAGTTTCTTTTTAGAACTGGGTAATGCTTCACTGTATAGATGTGCCACAATTCATATCTCCATTCACCTGCTGAACAACCTTTTGGTTGCTGCTGATATTTTTCATTTAGTAAAATTTAATTCACCAAAAAAAGGGCAACATGAAAAGCAGTGATTTCTTAAACAAGGGCATGAATGAGGACTTTTTTGTTATTGTTTATTTGTTTTGATTTGAGACAAAGTCTTGCTATGTAGATCAGGCTGCATTGAACTCATATGTAGCCTTACTTTCAACTTAAGGTGATTCTCCTGCTTCAGCCTCCCTGAGTGCTTGGATTACAGTTGTTACCACCATTCTTGGCTTGAATAAGGACTTTTAAAATGATGTAACAAACAAAACACTAACAAATTGAACAATAATTTTCAAAGTGTACTCCAAGGTATGGCATTCACCCACTCAATCCCTTAGAATGGCTCTAGGATTCTCTCTTCCATGTAACTTTTCCAGATCTCTGGGGTGTTTGGTTGAAAGCATCAGTAATTCTGACTTACTTGTGTAGAAAAAGAAATTATTGGAAAGTATAATAGAGACCACTATCACTTATCATTCATTGTTTCCTTCTTTTTTGAAGTAGAATTCATTGAATGCTAGCATGGCATATGGCCTACCAAATCTGTCATCCTACCTTGCAGCTAGTATGGTCCAGTGAAGTGGTACATCACGGATGTCACGCTTACCTACCCCTGACTTAAAAATTACAGCCCTGTGGGCACTTTCATTAGCAGTGATATAGCAGAAGAAATACTGATTTGTTTTCTTATTCTCTGACTCAAAACAATGAATGACATTTTTTTCATAACCAAATGACCTAGTTAGAAAAAAAGAAGCTGGCACTGTATTTGTCTAACATTTCTTGGCAATAGGAATGATTAGGGCACTGGTATTGGAACTGCACACTTGGATTTCAGTTTTTATTCTGCTATGAACCAGTTACTTTTTAAAATGTATTTAGTACAGGGTTTACAGGGTCTCATTACATAGATCCAACTTATAGTGATTCTCCTGTTTTCAGTCCCCCAAGTGCTGGAGTTACGGGTTTGTGCCTCCACACCCAGTCTCAATCACCCTCTTAGTGTACCCCAGGGGTGAGGCCAGCAAGGCACTCCAGGAATTGAACCCTGGCCAATGTGCTCTGCCTAAAAGGGTGCTTTAGTTCTCTGAGCCATCTGGCTGGCCCAGACCAGTTACTTTTTAATTAAGTCATTTTCTTTAGCAGGGCCTGAGTTACTGCTCAAAAAAAAAAGGGGGGGGGGGAGTCAGATTAGACTTTTTTATCATTAAGTTCACTATTCATAGCCATTTGAGAAAAAAAGTTAATTCTCTGATTACAGAAAGTAAAATAATAACGTAAACAACCATGTAGCCACGTGAGAAATGTTTCACACATAAAGCCTTCCCTAAACCTTTCGTAAGTACTATACTTTTCCTTTACAGAACTATCCCTGTGTTGAACTTATTTCTTTTATTCCTGTACATTTCTGTGTCATTTTTAACTCCATGTTTATGAACCTTTAGCTGTATATATTTTTCTGCAACTTGCTTAATAGTTAAATTTATAATTTTATTATAAATATTATAAACTATTAAATTCTCTATGAATTACAGCATGTTGTACCTATCGTTAAAACTCCCTGTTCCCTTCTCAATATCTCAGAGCTCCATTTTCAATATTTGTGAGAGTCATCAAGCCTATGGATTAATGCTTAAAGTTTCTATTTTCACTAGTATTAATATTAATCTGTTGGCTACACCAGCTGCTCCTGTCTTCCAGCGCCTACTGTGAGAGCTTTGTTATTACATCTAGTTGCTGTAAGGCAGGGCCATGACAATAACCCTTGAGCCTGGCTCCCTAATTTGTAGGATATATATATATTTTAGAAGTAAAATTTTCTCATTATTATTTAAATTACATCTACCCAATAGTAACAAACTGCTCTCCTGCATGCTTAAACAATCTATATTTTCAAAACAGTAGGACGAAATTTTTGTGCATCCTCAGTAGCATGAGGTATTGTTGCACTATTTAGATTTTCCTCTCTTTGGGTCTGAGAAATGAAATCTGGTGCCTTCCATTTTCCTTTCACTACTTTCTTTTTTACATTCAATTTTTATTCATTTTAATGAGGAAAAAAGATACAATAGTGATGAAACATTTTCAAAACAATAGGACAGTTATAATAATTAATACATTGCATATTGTTGTCTTCATAATAGTTATTCAGAGGACAAGATGCAGACTTGATATTTTCATCTAAACAATATTAGTATGAAATTTTATTATCAGTGAATTAAGAGAAAGTAGCTGTATATCTATCCTAACTCTCTTGGGGATACAGTTGTGAAAAAAGGCAGGAAGAAAATTAAAATATGTGTATTCACAAGAGTGTTAGGATAGATATACAGCTATTTTCTCTTAAAAGTGTAAATAGAAGGCATTTCACTACTTTCTAGTGAGGCTGAGCAGTTCTTCATGTGCTGGATGATCATTTGTGTTTCCTCTTCTGTGAATTACTTTTTAAAATATATTTTTCTATCTTTCTATTAGGTTGTTTGTTTTCTGATTTGTAGTTTTTTACAAATCCATTTGGAATCCTGACTCAATATTTTTCATTCCAAATCTCTTTTCACAGGCTCTCATGGTCACTTTATTTTGTCTCTTGCTATAGAGACATTTTTTATAGTCAGTGTACTCAAATATTTTAGCATAGTTAAATGTCTTAGTCATTTTGCTTTTGTGTTTGTCTTGTGTAAAAGAAAACATCCTTATTCCAAAATATCTAAAGATTTCCTTTCATTTTACTCTAAAATATCTAAAAGGTCTTTACCTTCTTTATTATAGATTTTTGTGTGTATCTATCTGCGAAGCAAATTTTATTATATTTCAGGTTTCTTTGAATCAATTCTTGAACTCCATGCATCTTTACTATGGTTCTGACTGTCTGTTGTTGCCCATAGTTCATACTATATTTTTCAATAAAACTTTACAAATGTTGACATCTGGTAGGATATATGTACCCACTTGACTTTTCTTCTTCAAAATTATATCATTTGTTTTGGGACATTTTATGTGCATTTTTAGAATGACTTTATCATTGCCTCTAAAAGCTTATCAACATTTAATTTTGATCCCAGGTCACACATGTCTCACTGCCCGGCCCCCGGGTCATGTTGAGCTGGCAACAGAGACCAGCCTGGGGAGGCTGGAAACAGGAGGGTCACCATGGTCAGATCTGTGTGGTGAGACCCTGTATGAAATACACAAATAAAAAAAGAGAATTTATTAAGTAATTTATTAAATTATTTTACTTTTATGAATAGATTTAATAAAGAATTGACATTATTATTATATTGCTTATTCTTTTTCTTGGAAACAGAATATTTCCTCATGATTTTTTTTTTTTTTTTTTTTTTTTTTTTTTTTTTTTTTGGTAGAACCAGGGATTGAACTCAAACCTTTCTGCTTGCCAGGCAAGCTCTTACTCCACTGAGCCATCTCCCCAGCCCCCTTCCTCATGATTTTAAGTTCTTACATAGTAATATTCTCTAATATCTCTCAGTGAAATATGTTTTTCTCTAAATAATTCTTCTTAATCTTTTGAATGATTTATTCATAAGCACTGTATAATTTTTGTAGCTCCTATAAGTGGTATATTTTTGAAGTTTATATATTCAAAACATCTTTTTCATGTACAGTGAATTCCTTTTAGATTTTGTTTAAAATTTGGTAATTTAATTTCTAATAATCTATCCATAGTTTCTCTTGATAATTCTTTATTGTTTAAAGGTAACAATAACTTTCTTCTTTTCAATAGCCTGTTCTTTTATTCCTCTTTTACCTACAAGGACTCCCAATAAACCACGACACTGAATCAACAATAACAAATATCCTTTGTTGAAAGTTCACTTCAAAGCTTTTTTTGTTTTTAATTTGTGTATTTGAAACAGGATCTCACTACACAGATCACACTCATGGTGATCCTCCTGTTTTCAGCCTCCCCAGCTCTGTGAGCACAGACATACACCACCACACTGGGCTCTGTTGCGGGCTCAGGGCACCTCAGAAGTGGGGCCAGCATGGCATGTGAGACTCCGGATCAAACCCCGGTCCCTACGCTTCTTGAAGTTGATTTCATGTGAAGTAGTTTTAAATTTTCATTACCGGCTCTGACATTTGCAATGTGTTTTGGTAGCTCAGCAATACTTAAGAAAAATCTCTCTTTCCTTCAAGCTTATTTTATTTTACTTTCCCTTATTTGGTACTGAGATCAAACTCAGGGCCTTGCTATTGGCAACCAGGTGCTTATGCCACTGAGCTGTCTCTTCAGCACTCTGCTTTTAGTTTAATGAGAGCATCTAATGAGCATTTTATATGTATGTGTGCATATTTGCGTGTGTGTCTTTGTGTATGTGTCCCCAGTCCTCTGCATATGGAGATTAATATGTAACACATAATTAGATTCCCTTTTATTCCTAATATTATTTATATGTTCATTTTTCCCCCTCGGAAAAAAAGCCTTCCAGATTTGACTGTTTTATTAGCCAATTCACAGGAAAGTATTGATTTGTTTCTATTCTTTTTATAACTTTGTGGTCTTAATTTTACACTCTGTTTCTACCATTTTCAGTTGTTTCTTGTCTCCTCTTAAAAATTCTCTTTTTTGGGAATGGGAATCAAGGGTAGGACTTTGTGCTTACCAGGCAGGTACTGTGCTGCTGTGTTACATCTTTAGGCCTCCTCTTATAAATTCTTGACTGGAATTTTTATATGATTAATTTTAGATTTTCATTATATCTGATACTTTTTACATGACCTAATTTTTCAAAGAATTACTATATTAATATTCAATATTTTATTAATATTAATTATATAATATAAATAATTTCATTTCCATAATATTTTATAGTTAAATAATTTTAAGAGAATATGCCTTTTATGTTTCTAGAGATGCCCATCAGATACTTTTGTTAATTATGTTGCCCAAATCCTCTTTATCTAGAGGAATTTTTATTTTATCTATAGTCTATTGTTATTTAGGTATTAAATTTTTTTCTGTAGAGAAATTTTTCTATTTTTTATAGTTTAAGAATTTTTCTCATAAATATTTGCTCTATGATAGATAAATTAGAGTTCTGATTGACTATATCTTCTTATTGAAAATGAGACTTTCATCATAGTCCCTTTTTTCTTTCACCTCAAGTCTAGTTTTTACACTAATGCAGCTTTTTGTCCCCTTGTTTGCAGGACAGCAATTGGGACATCACATAGCCCACTTCAAACCTGAAGATTCCCTTGTTCTATGCATAAAAACACAGGGTAAAAGCTGCACATTCTATAACTTAAGCAATTCTCCTGTAGATCTTAAAGCACTTCTAGATTATTTCTCATACTCAAATGCAATATAAATACTATATAAATAGCTATTATAAGATCAAGTACAAAAGCAGTTGGCCATAATCCCATGAGTCTAGGAGATGGAAGAAAGATTACAATTTAAAAATCAGCAACTTGGTGACTCAACTAGACTGCTGCTCAAAATAAAAAGTGAAAAATGCTGGGGATGTAGGTCAGTGTGAAAGGCCTATTGTTTAAGATACTGCAAGAAAATTAAAAGTAAGTAAACCTGTATCTGAGCAGAAAATCCCTTACACAGAATCCTCTCTGGTGTCACAGATCCCAACACTGCCTCTTGCTGTCCTAACATTATTAGCCTTCTTCCTTTCCTACAAAAAGTACCAGAAACGGTGGACTAAAGCAGCTCAGCAGCTGGGGTTCCATCCCCAGCGTGCCATGCTGGCCCCACCTGCGGGGCACTTTGAGACAGTGATTGAGGCTGGGCGTGGTGGCACAGATCTGTAATCCCGGCACTCGGGAGGCTGAAAATGAGGATCACTACAAGTCCAATCTACATAGTGAGACCTTATAGACTCTGCCTTAAATACAGGGGGAAAAAAGCACCAGACATGAAGAATCCTTATTGTTAGACATAGAAGTGGATACTCCAGAGGGTAAGGTATGGGTAGTATAAGCCAGTGCTAGTAGCTTCACCAGTTCTAGTAGCGTCTTTCTTCTTGGGAATTGTTTGGAACCAAGTTGGGTGTGCCATATGGGCTTCTAACAAATTCCTCAACTTGCCTAAGCTAGCTAAACATAATCCTTTGAGATGCTGTAGTGTTTTGATGGGTATAAAGATGAACAATAATATGCTAAAAGTGCCTGAACAGGGGAAAGAGACCAAATTAAAGGTGATTGAAGGAATTGTTCAATTTCTTTCAGTTCCAATTATCTTGTAAATTGGTCAAAAACACTAATGCAGTGTTACCTTAAATGTGTAGACACCACAGACACACAAAGTTCTTCAGAAGATAAAATTAGAGTATACATAATGTAGTATATTGAGAGTTACACAATGCATATTATGTAGGAGTGCTAGTTTGTTTGCTTTGATGTTTCTGTAGGATATTTTTGGGGTGAGGTACGTCAGGAATAGAACTCAGGTCCTAGCATTTGCCAGACAGGCACTGAGCCACTGAGCCATATCCCCAGCCCCCTGTGGGTTTTTCATTCTGCCTTCAATATCACAAATATCTCAAGCAAAAACATCTGTAAAAATAAACAAGATTTTCTCATGCCCGTTTTAAAAGATTAGGATTAAAAGTAAATTTTGCATTCATTCTTCTCGTCCCTGCAGGGGCTCATAAATACAATTTAGGCTACTCTCACACATAATGGCTTCATTCTGCTTGATGATATTCAAGATGAAGCCATTGTCATTTGTCCCGTCCCTTCCATTTCCAGTGTGGCACCATCTGCCAGGGAAGTCAGACAGCACCAGTGGTGGGATGATAATTGGATAGTGAGAAAAGAAGACTTTTTTAAGACATAGGGAATTGACACTGGGCTAAAGAAAGGCCATCGGGCTGTTAATTCTTTAAATCCAATATGTCATTACATGGCATTCCTGTGACTCTGTCCAGATGAGGCAGAGAGAATCACCAGGATAACAGGCTTTGCTCCAACCTTTACTCAGAGTATTCCTAATAACCTTGCACCATGTGGGATGTGATCATATGCTCTTAGGAAAAAAACTAAAATTACCATATTGTTCCTATAATGCAGGAAGCTCAATAGAGCAAAGATGCTTTGGAATACTAATTGTCATTTTTTTCCTTATAATGAGAAAAAAGGATATGATTGGAGACCATGAAAATTTTTTATCTTCCTAATATAAAATGAGCCTGTTCCAGGTATACCAATAACTACTATTTCTTCTGGAATACTGTCTTGGTTATGAAGCACATTATTTTTTCTATCACACTGCAGATCTCAAATTAGAATGACAGCTGCTAACCCTGCAAAATTGTTTTCCACTTTTAAAGAAAAAGCATGATTTTGATCCACTTACAAAGATGGAATCATATAATTTCATTAACATCTGAATTTCCCTTGGTCTGTTTTGTTCAGGCTATTTTGGAATTAAGGAAAGTAAATCAAATCTACTTACTAAGCCGTGGTAGACAGGTGACATGGTCACTAATGGTAATAGATACTGTGCTCCTTAACCAATATTAACTACAGAAAATTCTGCTGCTAGATTAAATCTGCCTAAAACAACAATAAGAAAATAAATGTACCTAATTCATTTATATGAAGAAACACGACCTGGGGCAGTAATGTTGTTTTCTATTAAGGTAATCTTGAAAGTAGATGGAAACCAGTTAGACAGTAATTTAATAAAAGTACAACACACAACTCAGAAATGAAAAAATGTATTCTCATACTGAACAGAATATAGTCAAATGGTGTATTAAGAAAATTATTAAGTGTGTATTTAAGAAAATTATTTTGAGAACCTACAATATAGTAGTCTTATAAATACTACTTCAATACACAAATATAGTATATTATATATAACATACTATAGTTCAATATAAGCATATATTAATTATGCAATTGCTTATAAAATTCAAAATACATGTATATCATTTATATTATATAGAGACAAATGTGGTATTGTTATAGTAAAATACAATGTATAAATACAAATACTATATATATATATATATATATATATATATATATATATATATATCAAGTAGGCATTAAAATGTTGTTTCATAGTATTTGTGCATCACAGTAATAGTTCACACCCCAAGATAGAAAATATACAAATAGAATTATCATATACCTAAGTTTTATTCTGCTATGTATCTACATTTACTTTTGGCCTATCAGGAACAAATTCACTGTCCTTAGGCACTTAATGCTGAAGCTCAGGCTTCAACGACACGGCACTTTGTCAGAGCTCAATGCAATGATCATAGACTGGAAAGCAGGAAACATGAGCCAAAATAGACCTTTTCCTTCTTGTAAGTTGATTATATCAGATATCTGTTACAGTAATAGAAAGCTGACTAACACAGTGAAAGGATAGATATAAACTTTCAGAAAATTCAGAGAACAAGTATCATTACAAGGTCGAGCTCTTCCCTATCTATATAAATAAATATACATTTTTTCTATAGTTTAATGCATGTTTTGCCTTTATGTTAAATGATTTATGGATCTTGGAAAATTAAATAAGTTTTTATGGCAGTTCACACCAACTTTTTCTGTTTTACTGAAAACAGTATGATGCACAATAGTGGACTTGGAAGTTTCACATTTAAACTAATAAATTATTCCATGTCATAAGCATAAATGTAGATTCATTAACCATGATTCAAATAATTTGCAAACTTATGTAATAAAATGTGTTTCTCTACCACTCTGCAGTTGTACTTTCTTTCCTTTATGTAATTGGTGATTTCTGCTGTCCATCTCTCCTATTGCTTCCAGTGGCATGTAATAGATTTCTGTACACATTAATGTATCATGTGGTTGTTGACTCCTAGGATAATATTTTAAAAGGACAATATGTGGTACAACCGTTGATCCACATGTAAAGTAAAACTCTGTGACATCGATATCTGGGAAGGAAAACTCAGTGTGCACAGGTGCCAGCAGGGAAAATATGACACATGCTCCTCGACCTGTTTGGTAACAAGGTTTTCCAATTACAAAGGGGAGGGATTTCACAATTTGATAGTCTTAACAAGGAAATCTAGTCTTATGTTCTGTTGAGAATGCTTTGGATTCGGGGAAAGCAAATGTACTTCTTAAATCCTTATAGATAGATGAGATTATCACTTTTAATTTAAGGGAAAAATAGAAATTGACACATGCAATGTATGAAAATAAGTGCCAGAACTTGTAATTGAATTATGCCTTATTTAGTTAAATAAATTCATTTTTTCCTACTGTATGAGGCTATCTTTGGCTTTGACCAAATATCCATATTTTCATCTTTATGTAACATTCTGTTCCAGTTTGAGCTCATATTGGCAAAAGTCCTTATCTCTTTCTTAGGTTTTGATTGCTAACATTTTTTTTCCAGATTAAGTACCTCGGATTGCCTGCCCTATGGTATCCAAATTTCACTTGCTTGGAAGAAGCCCATTTTCCACTTGTTCTCTTGAAGGTGCATCCACTTAATTGCATTCAAACACAAGCTGGGCTCTGCCAAAAAATAAACAAGACAGAGTTGTTCTCAGGGAATTCACAGTGATGGACCAAAAAGTTTAAAATGAAGTGGAGAGAGTGTGGACTATCCCCTAGCTCCCTAACTAAACCATAACTACAGATTACTTATCAAAAACGCATGACTTTTTTTAATGAGCCTAAAGGCCAGAATAAGGGTCAACCAGAAAAACAAAGTGAGAGTACTAGTATTTGTAGTAATTACAAATTCATTAGTAATAGCACAAAAGTTTTTAAAAACATTTTATTCGCTGTCTATTTTATTTGAATGGAGCAAAATGTTTTGGAGGTTGCAAGAGCAGAAGTGAATGACAGCAAAAAATGAGGTCCTCAAATCTTACATGCCCTGTAAGTAACCTTAATGTTGTATTTAGCCCACATGTACACACCCGAAGTTATGAAATGATGTTGTTATGAGTTGACTAGTGCTTCCAGCCTCGACTTTCTGGGATGCACAATGTGACCCTCCTTGGAGACAGGGACTTTATATAAGCAACCAATGTAAAATGAGGTCATCAAGGTGGGATTCAGTTCCTCTGCCTGGTGCCCTTAAAGACAGAGGAAATTTGAAGACAAAGATGCTTAAATAAAGAATGCTATGGGAAGATGCAGGAATATGAACTGCCCTCCAGAAGGTAAGAGAGGGGCCTCAAACAGCTGAGTCAGAGCCCTTAGAAGGTGCTAACTCTGTAGGTAACCTCATTTCAGACTTTGAGCACTGGAAATTATTGGAAAACAAGTCTGTACTGTTTAATTTTCCCAAGATGTCATATTTATTACAGAAACCCTAGAAATTATAGCAAATGCTCACAGGGAAATCCAGACACGTTTCTTCTGGAAAATATGACTTTTTGACAGATAAAATTTTCTGATTTGCAATACAGAAATGAGAGGTGTGAGATTGTGTGCAATTTGGAAGAAGATACAAAATGCATAAATTGCCATCATGTAAATTAATGACCAACAGGTAATACTGTCCTGAGTTGAAGAAGGTGGCTTTGAACTTACTGGGCTCCATTCCCAGATGGAGAATTTTCAGGGCAGATATCAGTGTATCATCCACAAGTACTCCTTCAGGAACCTTCCCTGTAGCAGATCACCATTTAGAGTGAAGTCTTCTCATTTTCATCTCAACAGGGAAAACGAAGAAACAAATATACAGTTCACAAACTTCACAGAAATGAATGTTTAATCTGGTGTTCATGTAGTCCTTGTTTCACAATGTTCTTCATACCAGAAACTTCAGTGAAATATATGCCAATTTCTCTACTGATACTTGAATACACCCACAGCTAATTGTAAATACAAAACTGGGGTCAACGAATGGAGAATGGTTTCATTGTCTGCGATAGCATTCTCTGATTGGAAAAAGTCCCTGGAGAATTCATTACAGAGCACAAGTTCCACCCCTTCAAACTGCTGCTACGCTCACTCATGATTATCAGATGAGACACTGCAATGAGTCCACTTGTTCTACTAAGCTATGGAGAAACACATGTGATTCACCAGGTAAAGCTCCTCTTTCTTTTATATTTAATAGCATATATGACAGTTGCCATATGCATTAGGTTGTGAAAGGTTGTATGTGAAGTCTTTCTGAAAAAGAGGCATACTATTTATTTATGAATTAAATTCTGTAAGAAATCTGAGGATAAATATGCATGTAATTGAGATATTCAATGTCATTATCCCTCATGATTGAAGTTATGTTCATCAAAATTATATAATATTTTCACATAGAAATATGAAATTTTAGCAATGATTGAGCATTTTGATGCTATCATAAAATTGTTTAAATATAACTTTTATTTTTCAATTTTCATATCAAATTTATTTCATAATTACATAAAGCAACAGTTTTCACTGTGGTGTTTGCATATGTGCATAGAGGCTATTCAGATGTGAAAGTGATTTTTTGCTATATAGCTCAAAGCAAAAACATTCATTTAGTTTAAATTATTGAAGGTTGTATATTCGTTTTTGTTTCCATATCTATATTTTATTGAATAATTTCAGTTCAGACAACATCAGATTCACAAGCTTGGAGTAATGTTTGCATATGTTTAATTTGTTCTTGTCATGAACTTCTTCATAGAATTCGATCAAATCTATTAAGTAAATCCGTTACTTTTCCTCACAATTAACTAATGTATCGAAGAGAATCCAGGAATCCTAGAGAAATACATTATCGAGGTTATCTAAAGTAATAGCTTTCTTAAAGTTCTGAGCCGCTTAATCAACATGGTTACAGATTAAATGGTTGGTTGCCTTCCAGGATGGTCAGTAATTGAATGAGCAGACAGCACACTTTCCTTAGAACACTAATGGATAAGCTAATTTTTTTTTCTTTCTTCAAGAAATTGCATAGACATCCTTAATTTAAAATCACTTGCATTTGCTTAGTTGTTTTCAAACAGGACAAAGATCATGAACACATATACAAGAGAGATTTCAATTGTCAGGATGAAGTAAGATGCATGGATCTTTCAGTTAAAGAAGTAAAAATTTACCAGTCATTTCTTTTTACTGTTATATTGAATGTATTGTTTATTAGTATAAACGAAAGGGACAATACTATTATAAAATTTTATAATGTCCTAATTATTATGTATTCCACCTTTGTTGATCTAGCAGTTTCTCTTCTGTTTGCAGAGCATGAAGAAAATTCTAAATATAATATTAAAGTGTAGTGAATTCTATTAATCAAGCTGTCTAAATAATCTGATTTTGGAGGCAATGTTAATTTACAACATGCTAACGTTTACAATTTGCCCCTTTTGATGAATCAACTTTTTGCTTTTTCCAAATCCTGTAGGAAATTCTAAATAAAATAATAAAGTCAGATTAAGTGATTCTCTTTAATCCAATTGCCTTAATAAGTGAGCTGTGAATGCAAAATATCATTTTAACATTGCCAATAGTTATAATGGATGATAATATTAACATAATGAATGTTATCTACATAATGATATGATGTTAATTATAATGAATGATTGATGTCCAACGTCAATGAATTGTGGTAGAGAACAACATGAAAAAAGAGAGAGAATAACATGGAAATAAATAGCAATAAAATTCAGCATCCTAAGGCCCTGTTGGCAAAAACTCAGTATTTCCGGTAGTGTCAACAATGTACTATTAAATGCCAAATTTAGTCTACATATTTTACTGTTTCTTAGGTCAACAATTTCTAGAACAAGATAGCTTTTGAGTTTTATTAAACAAAAGTACATCCTTTAAAAAATTTATAATAGCCATTAATTTTAATTACATATTTTAAAATTTAGCATGTTTGCTTTCCTTTATATTGACAATGTGTAATGTGTTGCTATCTTACAGCTGTAAGAAATCATATTTTTGATGTATTTAAGTCTTCAACATTGTATTACAATTTAGTTATAAGTAGAAAATGATTTGATGACAAATAGGAAATTATATCACTTTCAGATGCTTTTGTCCAAACAAAATTTTAAAATAAAGAAGAATACCACATCTTTTCTTTGAAGCTTCATTCACTTGGGAAATATATGTAGCCTAAATTCTGAGACATAGCAGCAATTTAAAATGTAATTTTGATGACTTGAAAATATCTTTATCTTTCCATGACTTAGAGCATTAACAAGTAAAAAAAAATTAGAATGTATGTAAAAATGTGCAATGTAATACATGAATTTGTAGGGCGGGGGAGACAGCTTGGTGGCCTAAGGACCTGCCTGGCAAGCACAAGGGTGTGAGTTCCATTCCTGGTACCACACACCTTTCTGACCTGGAATACCCCAGCGGACCAGGCCAGACACCAAAGCTGGGAGTGGTGGCACACACCTGTAATCCCCACCTGATGCTGGGGAGGCTGAGATAGGCAGATCACTACGGGTCCAAGGTGCGTAGCTGAGACGGAAGGATCACTGTGAGTCAGAGCTGCATAGCGAGACCCTATACCAAATAAATAAAGAAAAGATTTTTTAAAAAAATGAATTTGTAGCCACCTGAAACAAAGCATTAATGACAAATAAGCAGATCTTTGTTTCCTATACAACCTTTTCAACTTTTCCTAATTCCCATGGCATTTTTTATTTATAATGCATATTATAATATGAATCACAATTACACTCTTAAAACATTGCAACATAATGATAGTTTAAAAATTAAATGTCTTTAATGTCACCAAACAAAACAGAAAAGAAACACCAGTCATCTCCTACATTTCTTACATCAGAATTCAAATGAACTTACAAATATTGACTGATCAATGGTGTTTTAGCATCATATATATATATATATATATATATATATATATATATATATATATATATATATGATATAGTGATCCTCCTGTTTTCAGCCTCCCAAGTGCTGGGATTACAGGCACGCAGCACCACGCCCAGTCTCAATCCCTGTTTTAGTATACCCTGGCAGTGGGGCCAACAAGCAAGGCTAGAAATTGAACCACTGGCCTTGTGCCTGCCTAAGCAGGTGCTTTAATCCACTGAGCTATCTAGCCAGCCCAGTGCTATATATTTTAATTTTAAGTAGGAAAACAGAATTAAGTATAAAGAGCAATGGGCACATTGGAATAACATTAGCAATAATATGGGGAAAAAAAGCAAAGCAGGATGAAATACAAACTTTTTTTTCTGCATTATTTGGTTAGCATCAGGCAGAATGTTTGCGTAGAGTGAAAATTTGAAGTCTCAGATAAAGGGGCCTTTCTGTCTCTCCCTTCTGTGCTCCTATTTCTCTGTTGTGACCCTACCTCTTCCCTGTCTCAGCCACATAAGCCACGGTGCTGCTGCACCGCCCAGCTTCATGTCATTGGCCTGATGTTTCTAGCAAGTACTTTCTAATGTAGAAGGATGTGAGTAAAAGTATGATGAGTTCAGAAATTCAAAACTAGAACACATAGCAATCTGAAAGAACAGTTTTGGCCCTATTTCTAGCAATCTGAGAAAAACTACTTCTGGGCTTTAAAGAAATCTATAATTTCTTTTAAAATTCTGCTATTTCTGGGATCAAACGGACAAAATGTTTTAAATCATAATTTCCTCAGAAGTTTACCCACTAAAGTATAAGACTTCCTGTTCACTGGGAAATGAAAACTTGGATCAAAAGCTACTCATGAATCTATCTATAAACTAAAATCTGAGAAGCATCACCCAGAGCAAGGGTCCTGGGCAGTGGGCAAGCATGCTGAGTGCGGGGTTAGAGCTGCTGGGGGGGA
Source organism: Ctenomys sociabilis (assembly GCA_004027165.1). Classification (NCBI taxonomy): domain Eukaryota; kingdom Metazoa; phylum Chordata; class Mammalia; order Rodentia; family Ctenomyidae; genus Ctenomys; species Ctenomys sociabilis. The sequence continues at coordinate 29,178 of PVKA01010623.1, forward strand.
CCACACCTGGGAAGGAAGTACATGGAAATCGTCCATAGATGTGCTTCACATGTGCTTATCTTACACGATAAAACGAAAGCAGACATCTATTTTTTGTAGTGTATTTGAACAAAAATCTTAAAATACTTATTTTGAAGTACTAAGTATGCAAACAATGAAATTGAGAAAAGGCCCACACCTAAGGTGTGTGCGTGACCAATGGGTATATTTAGATTGGTTACTAAATAACGTCACATTCTAAATACATAAAATATTATATATGTATATGTTCACAAGGCCCAAATACATTATATACTTACATATTTTGTTTACATATTATAAATAAGAAAATACAAAAGTTCTCAAATACAAAGATCTCAAATATATACCTTTAAAAAGGGGATGGGCTGGCTTGCCCAGCAAGCGCAGGGTCCTGAGTTCAATCCCTGTTCCCCCCAAAAAAGGGAAAACTATATAAATAACTCAATGTACACATATATATATTCAAAATGTTCAAATACGATGAATTTGAATTTTGCTTGATTGTTTATAGCAGTTCTATTGATTTTGCTAAAACAAGTTTGCTTTACATATGAGTATAACTCCTATACTATCTAAAATTTTGAAAGGCATCTAAATAATAAAAATATTAAGAAAAAATAGTCATTTACAAGATTACTATGGTACATTTCATATTGCCACATTTTCTTTATTTCAATTAGGCCTGCACTATATTCTGATTTCAGTAAAAATAAAGACTGTTTAAGAATGGTGCTAATTATGAAAAGGAAGTGTAAAACTTTGTTATTTTAACATCTCCTAGAACACTTAAGTTCTAATTTTTTGTGACTCAAATGATATGCGTAAAGGCCAGCCAAATAGCTCAGCAGATTAAATCAGCTGCAAGCAGGCGCAGGGGCCAGGAGTTCAATCCCAGGACCTGCCATGATGGCCTTGCCCCGGGGGCTATTGAGACTTGGTGGCGTGCGCCTGTGATCCCAGCTCTTGGGAGGCTGTAAACAGGCTGATCACTAAGAGTTTGACCTAGTAATGAGACCCTGAACACCCTGTAGACCCTTCCCTAAAATAAAAAAAAAGAAAAGAAAATTAGATAAGGCTTATGTACTTTTAGTGAACACGATGAGGACTCTTAATCTGAACACATTCTCCAATAAACCTATAGTTCCAAAAGACCAATATATAAAATAAAATTGAGGTTCTTTCTCTTTCAAATGTCCATTATAGTTATTGTATAAAGTCTTCTATAAATTTTGCAAAGGTCCTTGGCTACTTGAGGACTCTTAAATTTCCCTATTCATCATTATCTGGCCAGTATCTCCAGGAAAAATTATTTGTTGATTAAACTTGTGTGTTAACTTGGACAGACCTGCTATCCTAACAAATGCACAGGCAATACACACATCTATTTATCTACACTTTTGTTTATGTCAGTAAAGAATGCATAACAGTTTTCTAGGTAACAACTTCTACAAGCTTTATTATTAGGTTTTTACTTCTTAGTGTACTCTTTTTCAAACTTTCTTCATCAGGGTTTGATAATAAAGTTGTAAAAGAAATTATGGTACTAAGATATTTAATGGTTTGGAATATTTTTACTAATTTGATATTCATCAAGTATCAATTTGTGCCAGTTTTCTTCCTGTACTCAAATTTTTTGCCTTATGTCACATCCAAATCAAAATGTAACTGTCAATATGAGGTTGGTGTAATGCTCTTTATGATTATTTAATTTCTTTGGCTACCATAAGTATATCTTCTTTGTATTTTAATGTCACATGCTTTGTCATCTTTGTGCCTTAATACCTCATGCCTAGAATATTTTTACTGCTCATTTTTAATAGACATAGATTTAAGTCAGTATTGTTTGTTTTCTAGTTCATAGTTTTGAGGTTTTATCTATGTAAATTTACCCCCATCACTTCCTTTTGTTTTACTTTTATTAAAATAAATCACTAGTTAATTTATTTTGTTACATTTCAGATACACAAACTGTAAGGCTATAATTTTCACCAGAAATTAACCACTTAAAATGTATATTCTACATATAGTTTCATATTTTCTTATTCAAAATGATGCATGTGTTAGTTTTATAATTATCAGCTTCTGAAAACACAGAGAAGGTAGCTAATTTATTTTTCATAAATTTATCTCATTTATGGAAAGAAGATAAGTACAAAAGTATACACTTCAGAAGAAGCTGGACTTGATTTGTCATATTTGGAGGTCATTGTGTGAAATGATTTGTCAAATGTTGAATGAAAACTAACAAATGTATTGAGTTATTTGAAGAAAAATAGTATATGCAAATGCGAGTGTGTTCATCAGCTTATATTTTGAAGTAAAAGTAAAAACAACTACTTTGTAATCAATTTACAGTATTTGCAGATTTTTGAGTATAGAAGATAACTAGAATAATAGGTAATTCTGGGACGGCCAGCAGATTGAAGCACCTACAAGGAGGCTCAGGGTCTGGGGCTTCAAGGCCCTGGCCTGCCGTGCAGCCTGCTCCCGGGGCACGCTGAGACTGGGTGTGGTGGCGCGTGCCTGTAATTCCAGCTCTTGGAAGGCTGTAAACAGGAGTGTCACTATGAGTTCAATCTAGTAGTGAGACCCTGAACACTCTGCAGACCCTTCCCTAGAATAAAAATAATAATGATAATGATAATGATATGTAATTCTAAAATATATGTGTCATAGTTTAGATTTAAAATGTCCCCTAGCTAAGTGTGGTGGCACATGCCCATAACCCAGCCCTTGAAAGGGTGAAGCAGGAGCACCACCATGAGTTCAAGGCCAACCTGGACTACATAGAAAGACCCTGACTCAAAAATAAATAAATAAGTGAATAAATATAAAAACAATGTCAAATGTCCCCGGGCAGAGAGTGGATCATGAGAATGTTATGTCTATAGTGGCCACATCCATACTGAAATGTCTGGTGGGTGGCTTGCTGTGGGAGTGACTCATAAGGACTGACCTTCCTCTCTGCTTTCTCTTTTCTCTTGACTTCTCAGCCACTATGAAGTGAGCAAGCAGCTTCCTCTGTCAGACTTCCCACCATGCCCTTCCTGCCGTGGAACCATCTGTCCGTATGCTGAATCCTCTAAAAATGTAAGACAAAATAAAATGTCACCTCATTTAAATTGTGAGTATAGGCTGTAGCGTATCACTCTTGTATCTAATTTATCCAGGAAATTTTTCCTCCAGAGTCAAGTATATGCCCTTACGTAGACAATACAACTGACAAAAGGCTCCAGCTTTTGAGTGAGTGAATAGGCACTGGTGTGTTGGCTTGTGTCTAGATATCCCGCCAAAGCCCTAGGCATTCTTAGGTGGGGCTTTGTGGAGCTGGCTGTGTGTTACAGGGAGAAACAGTGTGTGGCACTAAATTAGCCCACTGATTGGTTTAACATAGTTACAAAAGTGGATATGAGAAGGCTCGACCTGGGCGTGAGTGCCACCATCTAAACATCTTTTAGCCTAGATGGGAAAAGAGGCATAGGAGGCTTGCTGCTGCTGCTTGCTGCCTGCTACGCCATGGGCATTTTCCACCTTACCAGACCATTCTCCCCATCTAAATGTGGACTGACGCCCCTATAGACTGATTTGAAATGATAAATGTTCTCTTTGAACTTGTGAATGTCAGGTATCTTGTCCAAGCAAAAGGAAAGTAAGTAAGTTATTTTTGGTTTCTCCTCATTTTCCCCTTAAGCTGCCCTGCACTGGGCTATCAGTAAAAGGGCCCTAACTAGCAACACATCAAATACTGATATTTCTGCATATTTATTATATAGAAAATGAATGTGATATGAAAATTTAGTGAAATTGTGTATGCATTTCACTTTTATAAAATATTTCTTTGCCAGAACTCTGGGAGCCTAAGGCAATAATAGAATGGCAAGTTTTAGCCCAGTCAAGGTACATTTGTAATTCATTAAGACCCTATGTCATTGGGGCTGGGGAGATGCCTCAGTGGAATAAGTGCTTCCCTGGCAAGCACAAGGGCCTGAGTTCAATCCCCGGTTCCGCCAAATAAAAAGACCTTAATTATGTCAAAAATTAAAGGGGGCAGTGTGGTAGCTCACCATACTAAGATCCCGCTTAGGTAAGCTCCGGGTCTGGAGTTTGATACCCAGCACCACATGCTACACTGGCCCTGCACCCAGAGTACAGTGAGCCAGCCACCAAGATCAAGCGTGATGGCATGGTGGCACATGCCTGTAATCCTAGCACTGTGGAGGGTGAAAACAGGAGGACCACTATGAGTCCAAGCTGCGTGATAGACCCTGTGACAAATAAATAAATAAAATAGTTAAAAAGTCTTCAATGTGAAGACTTTGCGTTGAAACCCCTGTACTAAAAATAACAGCAATAGATTTCTATGAACTTATTTTTCAAACTTCAATAATTATGATTGTACATAAAAACTTGAACTAATATTTTAAAAACTCTAGAGAATAAACTTTTCATGAAGTTCAAAACTAAGCAAGAAAACAATCTGTTTATTAAACTCAAAAGGCAGACTACTGGTCATTAAAATTAGTAACCAGACTGTCAGTAGTGCTATTCCTTCTCTACATAAACATGTTTAAATCTTATTATTTATGTAAGTCTGCATTCCATGCTAAGGTGGCTAAATTTAGTTATCTCATGGATCTTTCCTTCTACATGTGATGCAATTTCAAGACCTGAATGAGGTAATTCTATTTAAAAATATATAAGAATTTGTCTATATTGGTTTTAATTTTTATTACTATCTTGTGCAATAATGAAATGTATTTTGCAGAAGGAAGTAAAATGAAAAAGATTCTGAGTTCACATAAAAATACCTTTATTAAATAAATGGTACACACAGTTTATCTATCATGTTTTCATCTGTTACTACCCAGTCAGCGTCTCACATTTATATACCCTACAACTTTATTTCAATTTTATCCTCCGTGAAACACACACACACACATGCACACACACACACACACACACACACACACACACTACAAACATATAGATTTGTACAACAAACTATGATCTTTTTATGTTGAATCTATATAAAATAAAAGTGGATTATTTTAGTTAAGGAGAAAAGAATAAAATATTCAAAGTTACTATTATGCTGATATGGGTGGGAGTCCAAGAATTAGAAAGGTGCTTCAGGCAAATTTTATTTACTAGTTTTATGGAATTAAAAATCACACAGGTAGCTTAAGTAACATTCTGCACAATCAAATGAGTAATTAAGTGACAAAATAAAGGAAAACATCACTAATCGTAAAAGCCCAGTCTCTTCTTAAGCAATTCGGCTCTCAAAATTGTTCAGTGAAAACATGAGATGTGTACAAAACAGCACACATGTTCCATTTTTTTCTAAATTATACAAAGGCTATCAGTAGAATGCTGATGCTGAATCAATAAGAAGAAGCTTTGGTTACAATAGTACGGGAGTGATAGCATTAAACAAGGCCAAGAAAAATCCAAGGGGACTTATTCAGATAAAAATCTGACTTCTCCCTGTCCTAACTGGAGATGCACTATAGGGAACGAGGTGATAGCATGGTTCCAATCTTTTCCTCAAACAAATGGACACTGATAAGAGAGTGAGCCTATTAGAAAACTCTATCAAAATTAAAAAAAAAAAAACTCTCCTGAACCAACATGTGAGTGTTTAACACTGTAGAATGATTTTATAATTTTAAGATAATTATCTCCCTCAAGATTTACATTAGTAAGGCATTGGCTAAGACAAGTGTTTAGGAAGAAAAATTTCTTGAGCTTCAGCTTCATAACACAACTATGACTTGTGTGAAAGTTGTATGTGATTATTTTTAGCTCCATTAGCCAGAATTTGGAGGGATCCTGGAAATTCCTAGGAAAATTTATAAAGAAAGTAAAACTTTCTTTTGAAATACTTTCTTCCAATAACCATCCTCATTTTCTTCTCTGCCTCCTTTCTGAACTAACATTTTTTGTCTCAAAAACAAGTACCCCCGAAACCCTAGTAGAGTTGTTCCTCAGTGACTCCCCTGAAGAGTAAGTGTTGTCCTGCCATGAAAGTATTAGCTATATTTAAAAAGACATTTACAAATCTGATTTATCAAAAAGCTTAAAGAAGGATAAGAAAGTTCCACAGATGTTCTATGGCACAATCTTAAATGAAAGTTACTTGAAGTTGAGGGTTGAGAATCACAGCTCCTGGAGCTCTCCCAGTGAAAAACTCCTTTTCTCTCCTTAACCCATCTTTAAACTTGTTTCCCTACTAATTTCAAAAATCAGCATAATGAAAGAGAAACTCACCTGTGAGAGGCTATACTTTCTCTTCATTACAAAGAACAGTTTAGCATCTGAGGCAAACACCTAACAATTGGCTCTACTGATATTTATTCAACACTTTCACGTTTTCTGTGTCATTTTGCTCATTTTCATCTCAAAAGGACAAATCCAAGGTGGATTATTTGTTATGAATATATTTAATTCAGATAATTATTTATTTATGTATGCCTATATATATATATATATATATATATATTTTTTTTTTTTTTTTTTTTGTGGTACCAGGGATTGAATTCAGGACCTTGCACTTGCCAGGCAGGTGCTCAAGCTGCTGAGTTATATCCCAGGCCTGTATGCCTATAAAAGACATATGTGTGTACATTTCCCATAATTGCACATCTAGAAGAGATTAATGTTATTTTCTAGATTTATTTAGAAATTAAAATTCTAATATGATAATATAATTATACGTTTCCTACTGGACTGAAAAAAATTTACACAGCCTGATTTAACATGTGTGGGTGTATGGGCCAGCCAGATAGTTCAGAAGACTAAAGTGCCTGCTTATGCAGTGCAGGGACTGGGGCTGGATCCCCAGGTCTGTTTTTCCAGTCCCATCCCTGGGGTATGCTGAGACAATGACTGAACCTGGGCCTGGTGGTGCACACCTGTAATTCCAGCACTTAGGAGGCTGAAAACAGGAGGATCACTAAGAGGCTGATCTGTGTAGTGAGACCCTACAGGCCCTGTACTAAACACACACACACACACACACACACACACACACACACACACACAAAATCTGTGAGTCTTTAATTTATTATGAAATCTTAATAATAAATTAAGATATTACAAAACAATAAGCCACCAGAAATTTTTGGCATTGTATTGATACATATTTTCACAACTGGTAATTTTCCCATATTTGAGATTATGTTTATACTTAAATATGTCTCTACTAGTTGCCAGAATATCTTTTATCCAGATTTTTTAACTCAACAAAATAAAAGTTGTTCAACAAATTGTTTTTTACTTTGCCCTTAATTGCTTCTTTAATGATTATAAAATATTTTAAGACATCAAGTTAAATTCTAGCAATATTTTATATTCATCTCCCTCATAGCATATTCAATATTCCAATGATGGGATATTTTGCTGAATTTCCTCTTATTCAAAATTCTGAACTCAAAAATAACATGAAATGTGAAAAGATGTTATTTTTTCACCTCATGGCTCTTTCCATGAAGCACATGACTACATGCTTAGATGTACAATAATATATTTTTATGAAAATGAACACACAGATAGCTGTCAGAAGAACTGTCACTTGACACTGAGAATACTGAATTTTTTGAAGCATCCTTGTGATTTCAATTAGAAAAAAAACATCTAAAAGCAAGTAAATGTGCTTTTGTTTCAGGAAGAGAACATCTGTTATTTTTTTTCTTAGTCATCTTAATACTCATGATTGTAGCATAACAATAATGATTTCAGTTTTCCAAGTGATCCTAAGTTATTTAATTTTGCTCTCTGGAGGACTGAAGGGGGACCCATAAATTATGCCATTTTTTTTTTACCACAAATGCACAGTATATACAGAACCATGTATTAAAGCTCACAATACATTAGGAAGCTAAGACAGAACAGTCAATCCATAGTCGAATCTGAAAGGAACTTCTACAGTTTGTAAGAGTACTTGAACAAAATGGTGAAATACATGTTTAACTTACACTTAAAATAAAGCAAACATATCCTGAAATTGACTGTTTCTCACTGTCTTGAGAACTCTTTGCACTGATCTCTATATCATAAGTACGTGCTTTGAAACTGCTCAAACTACAGTATTGGCTTGGAAAGACAGGAATTAAGAGACACAAGGCCACTACATATAGAAAATAAGGAAACATTAACTGCAACTAAAACCATATTAGACACAAAGTAGAACACTCGGAAAATTAAAGATCTGCAGCAAAGAGCAGATTGTGAAATGCTCTCTGATGCAGAGAAAGGAAGCAATGTGAAAGAATCAGGGATAATGTGAGAATGAATGGAAGTGATAGAAACTCGTAATTATATAGCTCTTCAAAACTGCATTTAAGAAGAAGGTCAGAGAAACAGTTACAGAAGATGCTGTTAAACTGATTAGTACTCAGTAGGCCAAATCGAAAGGGCTTACACTGTTTCAAGCAAAACCAATATAAAGGTCTATACTACTGTAGTTTCATGGTTGTTTAAATCAGAAAGTCATATTTGGGATTTCTGTATATTTTTATCCAAAGTTTTATTTGGGCTTGCTTCACGTTTATTTTTATTCAATATTTTTATAGTCTTCATGCAGTGAGGGGATCTACATACGGGCACTCTCAATTTCATGGTCCTGAAGAAAAGCAATACAACATTTATGAGAATACTCACAAGCATGCCGTTCTTTCCCACACACAGAACTCCCTTAGGGACCTGTGGATGGATCTGATTGCCAAATTATTTTATATTGCATCAGTTTTGAGTGTAACTCATAACAGTGTGCCCTCATATTATGAATACATTGTCAGATCTAGTTGTTTCCAGAGTAATCCACTCTAAGGTAGATTACTAAGGTACCAATTCTGCATAGTCAGGAGAAACTCTACTATAATCTAACTTTAAAAAAATGCTTTATGACATTTAATACAAAGAAATTTCACCTCTCATTCACGGATCATGTCTTGGTTCTCTTTCACACTGGCCTGTTTCCAGCCCTAACATCTAAAACTGGGTATTGCTGAGTCAGAGTTGGTAAACAGTAAATCTACACTAGAATCTGACCCCAGACATGACAGACGTCATCTCTACTGGCCATTTTATGAATCAGGGCAGAATAGTTGGCAGCACTCCTTTGGGATAGCAAAGAGCTGTAGTCTTAACATGTACCCAGAAAAATGTAAAAATATCTGCTTTGACAGAATTAATGGACTCCATATGTTTAGGATGATTTGAAGTACTTCAGTTATCTAATGCCCATAAATTTCCCTATAGTGTTCAAAGAAAAAAGACACAAAATGATCCAGGCACATAGAATTAAGGATGCCAGATTCCATATCTAAAATTCCTTTAGAGTGCTGCTAAAAAAAAAAAAAGGAAGGACGGAAAAGGGAAGGGAAATAGAGAGAGGAAGGAGAAAGGGAAAACAAAAAGGAAAAAGAAAATTGGTGATGTTTCTCATCAAAACTCCCATCCAGGGCTGGGGAGATAGCTTGGTGGTTTAAGTGCCTACTGGTAAGTGCAGGGTCCCAAGCTCAGTCCCCAGTACCACATACTGTGCTGGCTCTGGAACCCTGGGTGTACACTGCAGGCCACTCAAACTGGGCATGGTGGTGCACACCTGTAATCCCAGCACATGGGGAGGCTGAGAAGGAGGATCACTACAAGTCGGAGCTTTGTGGTGAGATCCTGTATCAGAAATAAATTAATTAATTAAAATAAATTATAAAACTACCACCCAACTGCAACATAGACAAGATAAGGTGAGGAGGGGAGTGCCACTGTGAAAATCTGGAATAAATTTCCACACTTTGCTTCCTCAGACCATAATACCTCATTCATATGGCAAAGTTAAATTTCTCAAGCAAAAGAAAAAAGAGAAATAACACTGAGGCTTGAAACTATTCATAATTAAAAATAAATGAAAAGGGAAGAGCACATGGGGGTATGACCTTTATTGAAGAGCACAACAACTGGATTTAGGGGATGAATTATAAGTAATCAACTCAACTAAAATAGTTGGGAAACTCGCATGACACTAATCATGTTATTTCTCTCTGCTTAATCATTAATTGTATTATTTATCTGTGCTTAACCATTAAAAAATACATAAATAAATAAAGTAAACCTCCCCAAACTGCACCAACATGCAAGCATGCCCTCTCCTGGGCATTGCTGCCAATGTCTCACTCAGCTGTGGCTCCCATTCAGGAAGCTGAGGGGAAAGCTCTCAGTAAAGCCTGGCTAACCAACACGCTCCAGGCTCAGCAAATGTCTGCTTGGCTACCAAACTGCTCTTCAGATCAGTTAAGTAGTTCCCTGCAGGTAAATGCTTAGTAGATTCTGGATGGTAAGAACACTTAAAGTATAAACCAAAACAAAAACAAGCAAAACATGTACTGCATGCCCTAAAATATCAATAGATTAGATACAAGCCTATTCTGAGATTCCAATAAGAGGAATCTCAAAATATAAGTGAAATAAATAGAAGACAAATTTTGAGAGGAAACTTTCAAGCATTATAGTAAAGACGCCATATCACCAATATGTGGCAAGTTCTCACAGTTCAGTAATGGGCATAAATACCTTAATAGAGCATCTGGAAGTGGTAATAAAGTATTAGAGCAGCTGAGTTCATCAGGAAAGCAAGCATGACCCTTGAAGGGAATCCTCCGAAAGAATCCACAGCTCCCAACAGACCCTGACCATCTCACTTCTTCCTCTCCCATCCTGCCTCCATCTAGCCCCACACAAATGCAGCTCAGCTGGGTATTAAAAGTTGACCACCAGTTGGCAATCCATCGCAGTACCATTTGTCATTTATTCTGAAGCACTGTTTATACATACCCACTTATAGCAATTAGTTTAATTCTGTTTAATTTTTTCCTTTTTTTTTTTTTTTTTTTTTTTTTTTTTTTTTTTTTTTTTTTTTTTTTTTTTTTTTTTTTGAGGAACCAGGGATTGAACTCATGCCCTTGCACTTGCTAGGGAAGCACTTATTGCACTGAGCCATCTCCTTAGCCCTTGCCATTAATATTTTAATATTCCTTGAAATTTGTAAAAATGTACTCAGAAAATCCTTCTGATACATGAAATGCTCCTTAAATTTATGCCAAAAATATCAAGATGTTCCATGCAGAAATGGACAGAAAGGATAAACAGAAAATCCACAAAATAAAAAAAGTTGGAAATAGCTAATTAATATGAAAAAGTCCTTAGCTTTATTGAAATAAAATACGTGCAAATTCAGAATTATTTAACTAGTAACAGGTCCTAGCTTAGTCTGCAGTGAAAAATTGACTCAAGGTGAGTGAACAGTCACTTGAATGTCATTTTCATAGAGAACATGAGATCTGTCCACTAACTGTCCTCAAAGTTGTCAAAATATCTAATAAAGTATTCCCAGAGGAGAGGGAGACTCATTGCTCTTCCCTACTCTAATAAATATGCTTTAGTTCTGTTCACACAATATTGACTTTTAGTTTTGTCAAAATTTTCTATAAATATACAAAATACAAATGTCTCCATTCTGGGCTAAGCAGAGTTAAGTTTTAAGAAATGACAAAACTCTGCTGTTAGACAGATGACAGATAGCCTAATGAAGAATATGGATCATGTGGTTAAGACATGAGGAAAACTTGGCAAGTACTGGCTTTTGTATTTGACTTCTCACTGTGCACTAGCAACCCGTAATTGTTATCAGATTCGGTTTTATGTTGAGTGGATATGGTCCAGAGCTGTGAAAACTATCTTCTCTTATAGGAGTATAAGGGCATTTTGGCTCCTTCTGTCACCTCTTCCACTGTCTGAGGTAATCTGACATATCAGACAGGTGAGCCTCTCCTTCCTTCCTTAACCCATGAATATGTACTTGGTCACAAAACAAAAGAATTTTCCTATTAAGCAAAAATGTAGTTGACCTCGCCCAGCCCCCATACTTCTTCCAGTTTAATAAATATTGCTTACCCATGAGTCCCATGTCTGCATCTCTAGTCTTTGTGAAAGCAGCTGCGTAGATAGTCAAATAATCATAAATACTAAACTGTCTTATTATTGAGCCAAAAGTTCAGGGTAAATGATTGCAAGATTTTTATTAGAACTTTCACTTAACGCCTTTTTCTGTCATTTTTATGGAATGCATATTAATTCACTTGTTATATTAGCCAGTAAAATTGGACATTTTAAATATGCTATGCTCCTATGCTATTTTTTTTTGTAGCACAGTAAACTTATACAGTGCAGCATTGCATGAACCCAATAATTATACATTTGTGGCGCCTTCACAATTTTAACTTCACCTCTGCTCTCTTTCTCCGAATCTCAACTATTATACATATACTTACCTAAATGTCATTCTCAAATTTCAGATAATGATTTTTCCCTAACTCCACCAACATTTTTCTTTTCTTGGATTCTCTTTCATGGGAAATCCGCTTCCAATCAATTGGTAATCAAGGTCTTGTTCATTCTTTTGTCCCCGGTCTCTTTCCACTTTTTTATGTTTTCTGCCATTATCTAATTACCATCTCCTCCAAATCACCAGATCCCTGCAAACAGTTCTTACTTTTTCAACAACTAGGATATGAACTGAAGATTCATGACTTTAAAACCAGCTATCTAAATCGCTACTGAAAACTAAAGTAGGACTTCAGGGAAAGGATTTTTTTATTGTAGTCTGTACACAATGGAAGCAATGCTATCGAGGCATTTTGATGCCATTCTAACATTACTACAGGGTAAATGCTATGATGCCAAGCTAGAATGTCCTCTCAGATTATCAGAATTTGGGCTTTGGAAGGTGCTCCACTTACAGGGATGTCATGCCCATTGATTGATTCAGAGCTAGACACGCTCTTGGGAGACGGGGCTGCTCTGAAGAGTCCTATCCCTGGAGGTGTGATATGACCACACTTATCCTTTCCTGGTTCCTCCCTTAGTCCTGCTTCCTGGGTTTTGCTTCCTGCTGAACAAAACTATAAATGTGTAAGAGACACGCATGCATGTAAGCTTTGCTCTCCTGGACCTTTTTACCATCACCCTTTTGCTCAGGAGCCAAGGCCCACCTCCTGAAAGCTGCTCGACAAAACAGATCTGTCTTCCTTTAAATGTGGGCACCAGATATTGTGGCTCAGGGATGAGTAAGTGACTGAGATGGCACAAAAGCCTATATCCACTGAGGGAAAGTGAAGAAGCCATTATGACAATTGTGATGTGACGTGCTAAGTCAAGCTACAGTAGTTTCGGCAGGGAATCTTAAGGAAAGGATGAGTCTGAAAGTACATTATTGACAGAAACTTGAAAGATTCACTAGCACATTATTTCAACTGTACAGTTGTTCTATTTACGTGTAAACACACAAAAGGCTTCATCTTTTCTCTCCAGGTAAATGTGACCAACTGATTAAGAAAGTCAGCAATGCAGTTAATGACATTGCTCAAAGTATAAATGCCTCCTCACTCAGCAAAATGAAACTTTCTTTGTACTATTATAATACTTAGTTTTATGTCTGAGAAACACACCAAGGCTTTGGATTCTCTCAAGCTTTTCAAACAATAAGAACTGTACGTGTATGAATGTCTCTCACACATTCATCATTTTGTTCAGCAGAGGTTTGTTTGGAAAATGTCTGTGATATCCAAAAACAAAGTTCCAGATGGAGAAAGTGAAAATAGACACATATTCCAGCTGTTTTTAATCTCTCTTTCTCTCTCTCAGCTGTGGTTCAACTGAAAACACAACAGATAAAAAGCAACACTGTCACTCCCTTGAAATGTGAGAGATTTGCAGAGTAACCATGTGTAAAATGTCGTTATTGTAATAAAAGATTTAGTTACACATTTATGTTTGTGTTGTATCAAGGCAGGCATCTATGTGTGTACAAACGTTTAAGTGTGTATAATCTATTTTCCCAGAAGATCTTATTTTGTAGGTGCAGTGTCTACTTGTGTGTATTTCCATCTCTCTACAGGATATGTGTAAATGAAACTCTTGTTTAAGTAATTCTCTCATGTTGGCATAGTCGTGTATTGAGGCACCTGAAGGAGATGGATCTCTTTGGTGTTGGCAGATTTCTGGTACCTTTGAGTGAGGAAAACTAAGTATAGAGGATTTATAACAGTGAGGAAGTTTAACAAGTCCTACTTGAGAAGTATTAAAAGGACCTCAAACTCAGCTGTGTCCAGTGTTGGGGAGGAGCTGATCTTTGCTACATCAACATCAACATTCTGGTTGTGACATTTTTCTATATAAATATTGCCAGTGGGAGAACCGGGTAGGCATATATACATTACGTCTTGTGCATTACATCTTCCCACTGAATCTGCAGTGACAACAATCTTAAAATAAGTTTAAAATTTACTATGTTAGGTTGACTCTCTTATTAGCTCTCCCCCAAGAGAACAAGCTTAGTGTTTTTAATATGCACTGACCACACGGGCATGCATTTAGCAAGAATATATGAGCTATCTTTCACTCTTCCTCACCTTTAAGTCAGCCAAGTACTGTTCGTTGAATTTTAATTCTAGAAACCATCTACCTCTGACTTTCTCTTCTTTCTTCCAGCTGATGCCATGTCTCAGCATCTTATATTCTTTTTCATTGACTTTGAAATCAGTCTCCCCATGAGCTCTCCTATCTCAAGTCTTATCACCCTAGAACAGTGGCTCTTGATGCAGTTACTTATTACATTTGATAGAGAAACTTTTACAAAATACATTGTAGCAAGCAATTCTATAACATTTTTTTCTTGTCTCTCTCTTTTATTTTCAGTTTATTCTTTTTAGTTTATTTCTTTTATTTTCAGTTTCTTTTACTATTCAGTTTATACAAAAACTGACTTTAAAGAGAATATAGCAATAATTGATATGGCATTAGAAGCAGTACACATTTAGAAGACCAAAATGACATGTATATCAATCATGGTTTTAGTATTTTACATTGCTGTCCTCAATGTAGTTGCTAACTATGTATCAGCATATGTAGTTAGTCAGGGTGAAAAATTGAATGTGTTTACCCACAAATCTCAAGGAACTGGGGAAAGTATATTACCGAAAGTGTATACCTCAACTTCTTTACATGCAGTGGTTTTGTAAGATTTTAATATCCATCTTACCTCACAACATTTTTCTCCAGTGACAGAGCTATTATTTTTCTCCTGAACATGCCATTGCTCTGGCCTCCCTTTGAAGCTTCCTTGCCCAGGCAGAGCTCCCTGGGCTGTTCTTTTTAACACCTTCAAGAAGATCTTCCTCCCTCCAGATTGGTGATCCTTACTAGCAATCCCTTTCATCCTCACACCCTGTTCTGTTCCAATGGCCCAATAGTGACTCATACAACTTTTTGCAAATGGGAAGACAAGAAATGGAGGACAAGCAGGGAAGGGAAAGAAAAAAAAATTAAGATGTGTTATGTTTACAGAACAATGCCCCACAATGAATATTGCCAGGATGTATTGTAAACCACAAATAAAAATTAAATAAAAGGAAAAAAAAACCTGAAGGATTTCCGTCATAGACAATCAAAACAAAACATAAAACTAGGACCTAGGTGTCAGCATATTTTGAAAACTTCTCAGATAAATCTAATGGCCTGCCATGGTTGAGGGTGACTTTTAAATACACATTTTCATGTAAGATTCAAGAACGATTTCATCCAAATGAAATTCTGAGCACTACTCTAATTTCAAATTATCCTTCTCTGTTAGGGTTTTATTTATATTTTTCCAAATTGTATGCATTGAATTTCTAACCCCCGAGGCCAATGAAAAGTCCAGAATATAACAGGAAAGATATTTGCATGATAATGTAGTGAGCACTGATAAGGTACTGGTGTGTGTGTGTGTGTGTGTGTGTGTGTGTGTGTGTGTGTGTGTGTGTGTGATTGTTCATAGTCCTGGGAAATTAACTCAAAATTTTTACACTAAACTACATTTTCAGCGATTTCTAAATTTATTTTTCCTTTGAAAGCAGGAGTCTTGCTAAGTTCCTAAGTTGTCCAGGCACAGCTCCAATTTTCCCTCTTTCTATCTTAGCTTCTCAAAGTGTTGAAGATGTGGTACTGCCATACCAGTCTCTCCAGAACTTCAAACCCTTCAGTAAGATGGCCCAGATTTATCCTACTATTGCTCAAAACAAAGCAAACATCACATTTTACAGACGAATGTTATCACCATGCCAGTTGCAAAACTGGGTCAGCTTGACTTTCAGGTGGAAACTATGCTAAGAGATTACTGAATATGGCAATAATAGGTCAGGACAACTGTCACTAATCCGTGCCTCCTACTGGGCTGGCCAGCATTATTTCACCCTGGGTTAGCAGCCAGCTCCTGCACAGGAGTTCACAGGTAACAGCAAGGTCAATGGACCACAGGCTCTGTGACAGCACCCACATCAGAGTGATCACCACACTGAAGCCTCCTAGCAGTCAGACAGACACTGCACACAGAATGAGATAAGCCACTTAGCCTTCTAGATTAAGTGATAGCTGCCAGACCTAGAGTGGCTAAGAAAGACTAGACCAGTCACACAGCAGAGCAGCTCCCAACACAGGCCATATCCCACAGAGCTAGTTCATCTTTTCATCCTAGGGCTTATCAGGTATTCATTTGCCCACTTTTTAGAACATGCCAACAAACATTCACCCTGGACAGCAGAAGTTCGGCCAGCTCACAGAGCAGCAGAAGCTTTCCTGAGTTGAGCAAGTCACCTTAGTCACTGGCCAGAATTTCACTCAGTGCACGTACATCTCGTGCATCACCCTGACCTTCGGGTGCAGAAGCTGCCCAAATCCATGACCACTGAGGGCTTGCTCAGTGGTCAAGCCCTATGCCACAGACACGCAACACACCTTGTGCCATCTATAGCCTCAGGTGCAGTCTTAGCAATCAACTCAATACAAAGTAATTGACTCTGAAAACAGAATGATACAAATATTGTTTACTAAAATATTTTTATCCCCTAAAATCAATGTGTGCTCAAGAATCAATGTTTGTCTTTGTGCAATACTAACCTTAAATATCTTACGTACTGTGTTTACTTGAAGGCAATTGTTACAAAAATATTTATTTTGCTTTATTTTTATCTCACCATCACTTCATGAAAGAACAAAGATCTCTCCATGGGTGTCAATTGCCATGTCCTGACTCTTACTTACTTCAAACAATTGTCAGCTGCTGCCCTAGGAATATATGAGGTTATCTCCAGGAGCTATGAAAATTCTTGTGTTTCAGATACCAAGTTATTGTTCTCTATGGAGAATACTTTTTTCCACCAAACTGTCTTTCCCAGGGACTCTATGAAACTATGACTTTGTGCATCTGTCCTACTTAATTCACACAGCAATGCAACTCTTGTTCATTAAATTTTCTCTGAACAGCTCTTAATGTCTGAGCATTGAACTTCATGAGACATAATACATTTGTTTCTATGTTGGAAGACAAAGTTAAAATAAAGAAAACAAGTATGAAAGATGAAGAAAATGTATTCACAAGTCAAGTTACCTTAGACCTTGTCATGATTAACAGTTAGGAGTTTATTCCAATTATCTTATGCCCATCTGAAAGATTACCTCTGCATGTATGAATAGAAGTATGAGCAACTAGTTAGACACATAATGCAAGTGTTAAGGCTCACATGAGGGTAAGTGACAGTGGATAAGAAGACCTTGACTACATTGGATTTGATAAATGCTGAAAGAAGAAAATATAGAGTTGGGTGCTGGATTGGATGTGGAAAATCAAAATAAGTAGTGTAATAAAGTGTATAATAAGATTTTTTTGCTTTGGATGGATGGATGGATGGATGGATACATGGTAGGACAGCTGGAATAGAAAGAAGTTTAGGAAGGAAGAGCAGGAAGTTTGTTTGGGGCAAATAAACTTTGTCTACCTAGAAGCAAATAGTTCTGTGTTATATCATGCAGACATACAGCAGATAGATAGATAGATAGATAGATAGATAGATAGATAGATAGATAGATAGATAGATAGATAGATGAATATATAGGCAGAAACACATATGAGATTACTCAGTGGATATATTTGAACTTTACTATCACAACAGAAAAGAAATCTCAAGGAAAAATGTGTGGCTACCATACAGTAATGATGAGCAGAAACAAGAGGGAAAACATAATTAAATTAGATTCCAATGAGATCCTTTGGACACGGTAATACTATAATTCATTGTAAAGAGCAGCTCCTTTTAAGAGGCTGAATCTATCTTGGATGTTTGATTCTTTGCATCTTTTAAGTCCTCCACTTTCCCTTTTCCTTCCTCTCCCTCATCTTGGAAATCTGATAAGCAAATCCAAATGCTTTTTCTTTATCTCTAGTATAAAGTTTAAGCCATACAGGATCCAGCACAAACTCTGGAACCCTCACCCACCTTCGCTCCTCACCCTAATGTTATTATGCCAAGGTAATCATCTATCACTTCCAGACTCTGGATCTGCTCATATTCACTTGTGTTAGGAGAGGCACTGTTCCTACTCCCCAGTTAAAATAATTAATACATCCCAATAAAAATTAAAATGAGATTTTCAAGTACTGAAAGTGGCCATGCAAGATCTTAGGAAAGAAGTACTTCTCATCACTTGCTGTGAGCATTACTCATCACTCTTGGTGTGGGAACTACAGTTTGCATAGGGTCTGCCTTAGGTCTGCCAGATGAAAACAGTAATTGGTGTAGTGTGCTGGATATCCAGGCAATGATCAGCATGAATGTGAGTCTTCCTTCATTTGTACTAGCTTACTAACTGGCTGTGCTCCCTCCTTCTGGATTACTTTCTTTAAACTGTGTTATTTTGTGCTACAGTTGATGACACTGATCACATTCCATCTATAGATTTAACTGTCCTAAATCAGAAGATGTTACTTGGCCTGGGAAAATTGGACTCTGGCCCTCTTTAAAGTGGTCTTGGGTGATGTGTGTTGGCCTGGATTTTACCATGTGTCTCAAAAAATCACATTATATAAATGTGATTCATGTGTTTTGGGAACACAAAACGCTGTGGTGCTTGGCTAAAAGGGGCAACTCTTACCACACTATTAGTTACATGTCCCAAATAAGCCTTGCCTACCACTCTACAGAATGTTCATGGAATATAGGGCTACTCTGTAATATATGAACCCACTATTAAAACTGAATCCTTATTGTGGGATACAGTCAAGTTCACAATCTTAAAGCAGATGCTACCTAGGACTCTGAAAATGCTTTTGCCATTCTATTATGTTGTCCAAAGAGAACTTGTGATATTGGAATACAACAAAATATCCATTTATATAATAAATATAATATTTTGATATTATATAGTTTTATATAGCAATGTTATATGTATATATTATATAAAATATTTATATATTTATATTATATATTATATATACTTATATATAAGTGAAATATTTATATAATATATATAAGAAGAGAAAGAAATAGATTCCAACTCACCTTTGAACTCTTAATAGATGGAGGCATTAGAAGTTTCACTCTGACATTTGGACTTTGACTCCTGGAGAGAGTTCCTAAGTGCTTTGTAACTTCCTGCATATTACAGACACAGAGCTCCTACACCCCTTGGTAACAGCAACTTCTGTTCTAGTGAGGTAGTTCTTGGTGTGCTCCTGTATAGTCTCTTGCCAAGAGCTGGTTGCCAGAGGAATCAATCTTGCAGTTAACTAATACCATATTTGTTTCGTGGAATTACCAAAAATATTTCTATGCAATGCATTTTTTAGATAGAAAAACTCATCTGATAAGAGACTTAGAACTTACAGCCCCAATTCCCAAGTGAGAGGAGGGGAATGAGGCTAAAGAAGAGTGATGACTCAGCAAACACCTGCAACATGAAAGGAAGCCCATAGCCATTTGGGTCTCTAGGTGTTCTGGAGACAGCATATTCCTCAACTACAAATTTTATTTGTCTAGTTTTACTGTCATTCATAGTCATCCCACTTTGAATTAAATGCCATCAAACAAACAGATCTAGAATATGTTCCAATGAGAATACAATAGGAACTTCTGTTGCCCTTTCCCTTCTCCCCAGAAAAATCATTCACGTTGGTGTCTCTGCATCCTACCTTTATATTTCTGGAATCTCCAGAGCACTCATGATAGTCATACATTTCTGATTCAAGAAACTTATTCTCAGTCTTGTATTATGCATCTCCACTTCTTTAACAGTGACAGCTTCTGGACTCAGCCTGACCATCATAAGACAGAGGCTTTCGCAGTCCTGTGCTATCTGTGACTCTCCACACATTTCTGTGGGCAGTAGCAGCATCACCTTGTGAACTCAGCACAGCCAACAAGACCTCTTTGTTAAAATACAAAAGGTATCTACTGAACAGAGCTGCATCCATCCTTTCCATAATACACAAGACATGGTAGATGGCAGCCTTTCTGTCTTTAGGGCCTTGCTAATTGACTACGTGCTGCAGTTGATGACACTGATCACATTCCATCTATAGATTTAACTGTCCTAAATCAGAAGATGTTACTTGGCCTGGGAAAATTGGACTCTGGCCCTCTTTAAAGTGGTCTTGGGTGATGTGTGTTGGCCTGGATTTTACCATGTGTCTCAAAGTGATTCATGTGTTTTGGGAACACAAAACGCTGTGGTGCTTGGCTAAAAGGGGCAACTCTTAACGCTATCAGTTATATGTCCCAAATAAGCCTTGCCTACCACTCATTTTGAGACACATGTTAAAATCCAGGCCAACCCACATCACCTAAGACCACTTTAAAAAGGGCCTGAATCCAATTTTCCCAGGCCAAGTAACATCTTCTGATTTAGGACAGTTAAATCTATAGATGGAATATGATCAGTGTGCTAGAGAAGGTCACCCCTCTCTTGAACCATAACTACCTGGAGGTTTGCATAGAATTAAATGTTCAAAGAGCAATGAGAATTTCTATAATGCATTGAAACACACACACACACACACACACACGCATGCACACACACACACACACACACACACATTATCTGTGTGTCTATCTATGTAGTCATGCATATTGGACAGAAGCACTGTTTTTACCTTTCAACCTAGGTTCCCTAATAAAAAGGGATCAAAGGGTAAAAACTTTTAGTCAATGCTTGTAGCCTTGGGTGCTCCCTTGTCCCAAGGCTGCTTCCATTTGTCCATGTTTACAGGTCCCTAGGTTATTCCCAATGGTCTAGCTATCTGGTTGCACCACAATAGCAAAAAATATTACTAATCCAGTGTCTCACCATATGAGCAAAATAATTATGGGAATCTCTTGCTGCAGATACCCAAAATTCAAATTAAGGCTTGTCTCAGTTACTCTTCTGTCATGACTAAGACAAATATCTGACACCCAAAATGAAGGAAGGAAAGGATTATTTAGCTCCCAGTTAATGGAGGTTTCAGTCCATATTCAGCTGGCTCCAAGGCAGAGTGGCACAAGGTAGAGAGCAGCCTTTCACAGTGGTGACAAACAGCAGTGAGCTAAAGGGAGTGGAGAATCTCAGGCAGCCAGCTACTCCTCTCCACTCCTCACATTGTAATGCAAAGTGTCTGCCCCAGGACACTCACACCCACAATCCCAGCACTGGATCAGGAATCCATCACAAACTCCAGAAGCCTCCCATGAGGCTTTGGGGGAACACTTAGACACAAACCATAAAAAGGCTACACAGTCTGTACATGCCAGACACAATTTGAGGACTCACCTGAACACCTGAAGAGTCCTCAACATTGCTAACAGTGACCCGGGCACTCTTTTCACTTTAAATTCCACAGTGCTGGCTCTTGAGCAAGCGGCTCCATGGGCACCTTGGCCTGCAGCTCTGGCTACATAAAACACAATCATCATGGCACACTTAAATAGGAATGTAGTTAATGAAGCTGTCACTAGAAAAACATCAGGAACCAACTAGAATAGAGTTAAACTCCTTTTGTATATTTGACAGCTGAAAATTGTCAAGCTTCATTCTACAGTAAATCTGGACTCACTGCTAAGCAGGCCCCATTTTCCAACTGTAGCTTTCAAATCACAAAAGCCTTTGCCCACCTGTTGGAATGCTGGCCTTAGCCCCTGTTCTAACATTAATAAGAACCTATGCAGTCCACTTTTCTCACTTTCCAGCCACATCAGACCGGACTGAAAGACAGCCCTGATATTTCTACCTCAAAAACTCTTTAGTATGTGAATAATAAACTGTTTTATAGGGCCAGCCAAAGCTCAGCAATTAAACAGCCTGCAAGCAGGCACAGGGGCTGGGAATTTGATCCCCTGGCCTGACATGCCGAGCCTACCCCAGCAGTGTGCTGAGATGTCATTGAGGCTGGGTGTGGTTCAGTGAGTTTGTAATTCCAGCTCTTGGGAGGCTGTAAACAAGAGAATCACTATGAGTCTGATCTAGTCAGTAGTGAGACCCTGAACACCCTGTAGACCCTTCCCTAAAATACAGAAGAAAAAAAATTTATATTTTCAAAACACTTATGTGGCATCATTAATCTTGACATGTGATTCAAATTTTGACAAAGTTAGTGACATCATGCTTTTTCCTAATCTTCAATTAATGCCTCATCAATATGAGGCCTTCTGAGTGCGAAAGCCACTCTGAACTTTGCATTTTTTTCTGTAACTCGAGTATACTGCAAATTGGAAAATTTCAAATTCTCTATTCTGAAGAGGACCATAAACCAACAGCAGAAGTAAAGTTATATTTTCCTTTTTAGTTTCTCAGATTCAGCATTTGTGTATAATTCATCTGTCACATCTAGCCACAATCAAAGGAGAGTTCACACCCACAGTCACAACCCTCCTTCTTAGAGCTGTTACTATATTAGGCTTCATCATGAGACCAACTAACTTATGAAGTATTCTGAGCCGGGTGTCCCAAACATTCCTAACCAGTTCTGAGATTGGAATTTGAATGACTCAGATGTTCAGGACTGAACCTTTTTTACACTCAATCTGGCACATCACTTACTTCTGTTTCAGGGGTTTTTATACAGTAGTATTTCTGCAATGGACAGGTTTGTTTCCAGATATGGAATTTAATAAGAAACTTAATAAGAAAATCTAAATGGCAAACATAAAATTTATGTAGTCTGTATATACTATTCTATACACTTTATGCTGTGTAGCTCTGTACCAGTTTACCAGACCATTTTTAGAGCACTGTGGAAATATGTAGTTTTTCCGCATCCGTTCTGATGGATTTTCCATTTCAGCTGCGCTGGGATCTCTTGGGGGCAGCTATGAAGAGTTTGGAGAGGGGATATTCATTCCTTTTGTATTTATTCAGGCACAAAACAACTTGCAACTTTAAGCATCATGAATTTTTTACTCCATTCCAAAATTTCAGAGTTATTTATTACCACTGAAGTAAACATTTCAAATGACTTTTCCTATTTAAAAAAAATGTGGATTGTGTAGAAATAGTTTGTACTAGTTCTAAAAAACATTAATACTTTAGTAAAGGCATGGATTTTAAAAGATACCTTACAAAAAGTCTTTATGATAATTTCCACTGAGAACTAACTACGAATACATTCTAACACAAGTCTAACTTATGGAGAAGTATAGAGGAAAAAGTACAGGTAAAAACTATATGAGGACACAATAAACAATAGTATGCCACAGCTTATTTTCTTTTGGTGGGAAAACATTAAACTTCATGGTTGGAAACACATATTTCTATCTGTGAAGCTACTGTGGAACACTATCATGCAAAGCACAGCTATGCGTCTTTGACCTATGTGTAAGGTGGGTAACCCTGGACTGGCACATGATCAGGGAGCATATTAACTAAGAGAAGTATTTGTGAATTTATGTTGTCATAAAGCATGGAAGCCAGCACCTTTAATTCTATTTAGCAAATAGTTCACAGCTAAGAGAAAAACCAAAGAAGGTGACATTTTAGGTTAGATTAATTAGTACACAAATGACACAATTATTTTCAACTAACACAGAAAAATATTTCTGATAAAATTCAAAAATATTGGTAATAAAATCCAACACACAATTCACTAAGACTGAAGAGACATTTCTTGGTATGAAAATGCTATACATGAAAACTCCATAAGTATTCTAAGAAAAGTGAAAGATGGAGGGCTCTTCTGCTAAGATCAGAAGCAAAATAAAGGCACTGGCTTTATTATTTCCATTTACTACAGCACTGAAAGTCAGGAAAATTATGCAATGGAAAAAAAACACACTCAGAAAGAAAGATGTAGAAGTATCTGTGTTGCAAATGCTATATCTCATTACAAATGGCAAGTGAATTAAAAGAAGTCACACGACATAAAAGTAGCTGCATTTATGTTAGAAATAAGCAATCAGCCCCCCATAAAATATTTTTTTAATCCTTTAAAATAGCAAAAAAGAGAAGTTCTTAGGAATACCTTCTACCAAATCTGCACTAACTTGCACACTGGGAAGTACAAACTACTCATGAGCCAAACACAAAAAGACACAGATAAATAAAAAGTATGTATCACATAGTCTGAAGCACATAATACTATTAATACAGCCATGCTACCCGAAAAAAATATATGTACAACACAGTTTCTATTAAATGTACAATGCAAACGCTGAATAGAAAACCATAACATGAAATTTATATCGAATCTCCAGAAACCACACATAACTAAAACATTGTTGAAAAAAAGAACAAGGATGGAGATCTGTTACTTTAGGGTTTCAAAGTTTTGAAGAAAAAAGATGGAACTTTCACACTTCTTGTTTTTATTTTTTTATTTTTTTTTTATTTTTTTTTATTTTTTTTTTGAGAAACCAGGGATTGAACTCAGACCCTTGTACTTGCCAGAGAAGTGCTTATTCCACTAAGCCATTGCCCTGGCCCCAGACACGTCTTGTTTTGAAAAGTAACTCAAAATAGTGTGGTATTAATAAAAGCACATTTATAAACAACAAGGGAATGGAATTTACATTTCAAGGGGCTGGGGAGATGGCCGAATGAAATAAGCACTTCTCTGGCAAGCGCAAGGGCCTGCGTTCAATGCCCGGTTCTGCCAAGAAAAAAAGAAAAAAAGAATTTACATTCCATACCTACATTCTCACTTGTATAATCAGTGATTTTTCAGCAAGAGTTCCTAGGCCAATTAATACAGAAAGAATAGTCTCTCGCAAATTGGTACTGAAAAGATTATATATCTATACATTAAAGAATCAAAACTATATCCTTTCACTATCAACAAAAAGTTAAGAAAGATAGCCTCTTTAACAAATGGTGTTGGAAAAACTGGCTCTCTACCTGCCAAAAACTAAAACTTGACCCAGCTCTATCACCATGTACTAAACTAAAGGCAAATGGATTAAAGATCTAAACATTTAAGCAGAAACAATCTCCTGTAAAAGAAACTAGGAGGAACTCTTAAAGACATAGCAGTAGGCAAAGAGTTCATAAACAAAAATGAAATCGCACAGGAAATATTTGAAAAAACTAACAATGGGGACCTCCGCTTATTGGGAAGTTTTTGCACATAAAAAGAAATTACCAACGAAGTGAAAAGAAAACCCACAAATTGGAGGGAAAATTCTTAACTAATAAGCACTCAGACAAAGGTCTGCTGTCTAGAATTTAAAAAGAACTAAAAAACATTAGGCACCCAAGATGAGCACACACTTCTCAGAAGAAGAAATTAAAGAAGTGAATAAATATATGAAAAAATGCTGCATGTCACTAGCCATCCATGAAATGCAAATTAAAACAACACTGAGATACCATCTCACCCCCAAAAGAATGGCTATCATAAAGAAATCAACCAAAAACAAATGTTGGAGAGGTTGTGGAGAAAAAGGAATGCTTCTCCATTGCTGGTGGGAATGTAGACTGCTGCAATCATTATGGAGATAAATGTGGAGACTCCTTAAAAAGCTAGGACTGGAAATCCCACTTAAATGAGCTATCCCCTACTGAGGATTTTCTCAGAAGAAATGAAAACATCATATCATAGTGATATATATGTGCCTATGTTTATAGCAGTACAATTTCTGATATCCAAAACTTGGAAACAACCAAGATGCCTGTCACCTGAAGAATGGATGAAAATGATGTGGTATTTTTGTAGAATGGAGTATTACTCAGCTATAAAGAATGATAAACTTGAAGCATTCATATTTAAGTGGATGCCACTTGAAGATATACTGATAAGTGATATGAACCGCAGGTGCAAATATTATATAGTCTCCCTAATATAAGAATCAAAACAAGAGATAAAAGTAGGCATAACACAATTAAAAGGAAAGTGAGAACTTGAGGATTGGACAACGAAATGAGGGCAAGGAGAAAAGCTAGGAAACATGGCAGTGGCAAAGCTATATACCTTTATATGCACAAGATGGGTAAGGTAATGATCCTGAAAATCTTCAACAGGTTTTTGAAACTAGCAGAAAATTGGTAGGATTCTCACCCTGACTAAACTATATATGCTGATACCCATGAATGATTCAACTGCACTGAAGATAGCAATGTATAATATTGCTATAGTGTCATATTTGGAATGCGTGTCATTCTGGTCTTCTAAATACATATTGTTGGTCATGACATACTAATTAGTGCCATACTGTCTCTCAAGTAAATATTGTTTTTTTTTAAAAAAAGTAATAAATGAAAATAAGACACAAGAAAAAATGTCACAGGACTGTCCTGCTACAATGGTTAGATTTCTATAAAAATATATAATTGCTTATTCCTATTTTTTAATACTTTTACTTTTTAATTTTTTCTTCATATTCATATTGACATAAAACTTACATGTCAATACTTGATGGAAAATACTTGTTCCATGTTCTGCCTA